>ML219172.1:0-25885 GCA_004785975.1 Popillia japonica | reverse complement strand
GTATTGACCGAATCTTTTAGTAAAGAAGTATTAAGGGCGTTTTTCAATACATTCAAAAACCTACCTTACAAAGTCTTATGGAAAGGATCTCCGGAGAAATTTCCCACCGATTTGCAACCGCCTAGTAATATACAGTTTGAGTCATGGATGCCTCAAATGGAAATTCTATGTAAGTCTACAACAACTAACTCTGGCAAATTTGGTCATAAACCTTAAATTTTTGATTATTCATGCTAGTTATACACTTTTAGGTCATCCCAGCGTGAAATTATTTATTAGTCATGGCGGTATGTTAGGCACCTCCGAAGCAATTTACTGCGGCGTTCCTATATTAGGAATACCTATTTTTGGAGATCAAGTGTTTAATATACGAAGATATGCTGAAAAGGAAATTGCGATTGAAATGCCATACAAAGAAATTAATGAAGAGACACTCACAGTTGCCATCAATTCATTATTATACAATCCAAAGTAAGTACTTATGTACATTTAATTAATAAGATATATGTTGTTATTAACAATTATTTAAATGAAATAGGTACAAGTCTAACATGAAGAGGATATCACAGTTATTCACAGACAGACCTGCGTCGGCTCTTGAAACTGCCGTTTATTGGGTCGAGTATGTTATCAGACATCAAGGTGCACCACATCTTAGAAGTATTGCAGTGGATTTATCATGGTATCAATACTACTTAGTTGATGTAATAGCTGCATTTATTGCAGCGTTATTATTTACAATCTTTATATTGTATAAATTATTTGAATGGATATTGCAGAAACTTTATATCACATGTTCATATGTCAAAAAATCAAAAGAGGAATAAATTTTATATAATCTGGCTAAATATTAAACTAAGTTTCATAAATCAATGATTGAGAGGCTTTAAGCAGAAATTTATTACAAATTGATTCAAAAGCGTGCACCAGTTCCATATTACGAAACTTATATGAATTGCAGATCTACTGTGTAAATCTTGCGTTGATGTACTCAAAAGTAATGCCTAACATTTTAGTAAAAAATATACTGGTGTAAGTTTCAAGTTTCAATGAAATCTCTGTTAAAGCCGCTTAACCGTTATCACTCCGTTGAAGGGTTTAATATGCACTATGTTGCTTCAGAGGAAGTTTGTAGAAACTTCTAGTAACTACTTGCGTTATGTATGTTCATACTTATTAAGAGCTATGACTTGTCAGAAACTTTGCAAAAGTTCCAAATAAGTATAAAAACAGGATCATTACCTTGCTTAAAGTAATGATATAGATAATTATGTATATAATATCATTATATATCCTTTATTATATTATATATTCTTTCTTTTACTATACATATTATTTTTTCACTGTGACAATAAGATAAATAAAAAACTGTCAATACGTGAAGCTGTTTTAATGTTTAGCACAATAACAAAACTGAAATTCAAGTCTTTGCAAAAACCTATCCTGAAGCTATTCCTCGAAGCAAGCAACTATTTAAATCGATAGTTTTCTAGCCGATAGAATTCACCCTCCTCTACAATATCTTTTTGTAATTTGAAACAAATGACTGTCAGTGTTTGTTTAGTGTACACATAAACTTATATTATAAAGTATGTCATGTCTCATGTTTCAAGAAAGAAAAAATCATAGAACAAAGGAAAAACTGATAGGATTGAATGTTCTGCTTAACTCACAATTTTATTCTGTCACGATGTGTAGTTCCTTTGATATAAAAACCAAAATATGAGGTCATTATATCCACAAGTAGCATATCTACACATAGGAGCCCGGTATGTCGCACAAACATGGGGGCAATTAGAACGCAGTAACCACATTACTCCTTAGTAGCCCTTAACCAACAAGAGATTGAAGGTAACGAAAAAATGCCTTCTATTAGACCTAATCACGGCTGTAGCCTAGAAAAGAGCCATCTAAGACAAGCAATTAACAAATGGGACGACAATAGAAAGGTCTTCCAGTGGCCACGCCAAAACAAAAACAGGCGAAGGCAGTTTTATTAGAATCGAATAAGTTAACAAAGATGGTACTATCATTCAATAAGTGAGATCTTGTACTACTGGTAGGTTTTTTGACAAGTCATTTCGTCTTGAAATACACAATCTATACAACTTTGGGAAAGCTGAGGACCAAATCGGCCGTCTATACCAAGAAGATCTAGAGACAGATGTGTGTGAATGCGTTGTTGTCAGTTGTACTAGAAATAAACCCTCTCGTAGGCCGTTTTTAACGCCCACTGAAATCCAGGATAAAAATCCTAGATTAATCTTAGGGTTTATTAAAGCCTCTAACTAGTTTAACACCCAGAAAGACAATTTTACAATAGACCTACTATGTACTATCTGTCCAAAATGTATTGAATCGAAAAGCAATAAAAGTTTGTCCCCGTACCAACATTGAACGAAAAGAATATACAAGAATAAATTGGTCAACAGTACGTAATGTAGGTATGTACGTATGTAAACAAACCCTAAGGCAGCTATACTTACAGATAAGCGACAACATTTAAATATAGAACGGATACTTATGTAGATGAAAGTGATTATTTCATTGAAGTGTATTATTTCGTTTCTATTAATTCGGGTTGTATTTAAACAGAGTAGTATTTCTCGAAACCTAGAGAGGGAAGAAGAGGAAGACGTTCTCGAAGGTGAGAAGGTGTATAGAAATTATTATTATGTTGTTTTCTTATGTGGGGATACGATAGTTATTTTATTTTATTTTAATAAACAAGAGCGTTCGTCGAATCACTATGTTGGTTATTAAACTAATATTTGTATAGTTATTTTTTCATTTTGGAATAATTAATTTTGGTTTCTGAAATATATGTTTTTCGAGAATTGTAAATGAAGAACTCGGATGTGACTCCGACGTTGTGTATTATTTTTCGAGGATATATTTGATTTTTCTGTTTTTTAATCTAATAGAAATTTTTTGTTCTTTTATTGTCGTTAATTTTCTTTAGAAATTCTGTCCTTCATTATAGTCTTTGCGTATAGTAATTTCCAGGCAGACAGAAAATAATACGTTTGTATTATTAATATATTTATTTTTCATAACTTTATAATAGAAATACATTCACCATTCAATTAACATTTTAAACAGATCTCCTCGAACATAAATGTTCATATTTCGGATAAAAATTTGAAAGTATAATCATTAAATTAAAAATATAGTTTCCTAAAGATTGAAAATAAAACTATAAATAACACTATAATATACTATTACCACGAAAGACAATATAAGAAACTGTCCTGTGTCAATGCGATGTTTGGCACATAAAAAATCACTGCTGGAGGTTGGAATACCTTCAGTCAGGCAAAATTTTAGTTGAGGACACAATAAGCCTTTTAGGCTGCAGTGTATAGAGACGCATGGAAATGTCCTAGCTGCTTGTCAAATGACATAGGAGAGGCTCTTTAAAAAGTAGCTTTTAATATCAGTTATAGCCATCCATTACCTCCATCCTGTTAAGCAAAAAAAGCTCAACTAAAAATATGGAGATAATACATGAGCAATAATACGTATGCATAGCAGTAATTGAAGCCACAAAGATCACTGCAGTAAGTGCAAAGATTATTGTCTTTAACAACTAATATTTTACTAGTAACTAACTAAATATGTGTATAAATTATTTGTGTATACAGGGTCCTGCAGCTGAACTGCGGTCTTCGATTGCTCGTTTGCTATTGAAGTGAGACGTTTTTCTAAAACGAATGGTAAAACTCGACATTAAGGAGTATGTCTGAAAATTATTTTGGATTATACAGGGTGTTGTTCTAGAAACATGTGGCATACTCGCGTATTTTTTTAAATAGAGCATTGTGTATTTTTTTGCGTTTTTAGAAGTGATTGCACATTGTCTATACTCACCTATTTAATTTTTTTATTTGATGTTCTTGTTTAGTGGAAATTAATATTTTTGTTAAAAAATCTATATTTACATAGTACCATTGAAAAAACCAGCACTGCGACAAATGCGAAGTTAAAGATGAAATAATTGGGAATTATTTTATCAAAGAACACAAGATAGTTCAGGTAAAGTTCAAGCTGCCGCGATATACAGCGTGTTCATAATTAATGAAGCTATTTCGGAAACTTCGACTAACTGTTCTAGATTTTTTTTAAATTGACCACCCTGTATATATTTACATAAACGCCGGAAAAGAGGAATTATCGGGAAATCCAGCAAATAAAATCAAACTTTTGCACGTGCAATTTTAATTTGTAATGTCGTTTTGTTTTTAATTTTAAATTTTAACTACCACAATTTTAACATGTACATACATAAATCACTAGTAAATCTACAATTATTCTACGTTCTATAGCTGGTATTTTCTCTCAATTACTTTAAAAATTTTGCCCTGATGAAGCACTGAACAAAGTGCGAAATATTGGCTAAAAAAATAGAAAACTGAATTTAAAGTTTGGTTTTATTTGCTGGATTCCCCGATAATTCCTCTTTTCCGGTGTTGAATTCCAACAACAAAGACTCTGCCTGTTTACATAAACGGATGCAGATCTTAATTGTGAATAATTTTCGTGAATATGTCCCTATGACTGTCCGTAGTCGTTTTTGATAACAATGCAAAATTCAAAATATGTAACTATTTAATAACATAATCAAAATGAAACACGTAATGTAAAAAAATTAAAACAAACTAACCAAAGCACACTACAAGAGATTTTCAAAGAGTATCCCATTAGTTTACAAACAAAGGCGCAGGCGATGGTTGAAGGAATCTCCTACTTTTCTTAATGTCTAATGGACTGATGCTATGTCCGTTTCAGAAAGCTCTTGATGCAATGAACGTGATAGCCATAAAAGTGATTCGGTTTCAAAATTCGTTGACCAGATCTGTCACTGAATTCTGTTTCTTCGCTAATTTTCTTTTGACTGGAAGTAGGATTTTCTGTTGCCACCAATGTTTGATACTTTACACTTCCGGTTTCTGTGAACCTTTCTAACAACGCTCTTTTGTCTGGATGTCTTTTGTCAGGATATCTTTGAGCATAAATTCTGCTGGCAAGAAAACAATTTTTCACGCTTTCACCTAATACAAATATCATGTAAACAAGCTCTTCTTAGAATAATTCATACCGCAAGATAGACTTTTTAAATATAAACTCACAATCTGTCACGCTACTTATTTACCTATCACCATAGTAACCCAACTTTTTCGTAGTATGTTAACATACTTGACAGTATTCATATTTTCATATCTTACTCAACCATAGCAGATTTGATATTTACGTATGTACATATGTACACTCATGGAGAGTAAAGATAGAACACTTTCAATACGTTGCTATATGGAAACTGTCCAATCTTTACTTTCCATTAGTGTACATACATACACATATCAATACTGCAATTCGTATACATTTTTAAATTTTGCTTTTTTATTAAAAACGACTGCAGATAGTCATAGCGACATGTTAACACAATAAATTTACAATTGCATCCGTTTATGTAAAAATGTACAGGGTGTTCAATTAAAAAAATCTAAAACAGTTAGTCACAGTTTCAGAAATAGGTTCACTAATTATGAAGATCCTGTATACCGCTGTAGCTTGAAATTTTACCTGAAGCATCTTCTATTCCTTGATAAAAGAATTCCCAATTATTCCATCTTAAACTTCACATTTGTCGCAGTACTGGTTTTTTTAACAAAAATATTAACTTATCCACTAAACCAGCAGATCAAATAAAAAAATAAATTAGGTGCCTATAGACAATGGGCAGTCACTTTTAAAAATGCGAAAATATACACAATGTTCTATTTAAAAAAATATATGCGAGTATGGCACATGTTTCTAAAACAGACAGTATAATCCAAAATAATTTTCAGATCTACTCCTTAATGTCGAGTTTTGCCATACGTTTTAGAAAAATTTTCTCATTTCAATAAAAAATGAGCAATCGAAGACCGCAGTTCAGCTGCAGGAGCTTGTATGTATGTATATAAAAAGACACAATACCTATATACCTAACTATGTAGTATTGATAGACATTGTTTGGTAGCAATAACAAATTACAGTAGAAAAGCAGCTAGAATGCTAGAATAATGATAGGGTACACAGTCCTAAATTGATTAAAATTTTCATATTTTTCTCCGTAATTAAGTAATTAAACAAAATCGTTCTCTGTGACAGCACTAATATATTTCTAAAATTGTTTCTAAATTTCCTATAAGCATCAAAATAACTCATTGGAGAAAATGTTTGTCAATTACTCATGTCTCCACCACCCTTAGAAAAGAATCATTGACCACAATTAAATAACTGCTTAAATTCATTAATTATAATAATTCTAGCTTAATTTTTCATAACTAATCTCTAATCTCATTATATTCACTATTATTCAATTCAACCAAATCAACACTCGGATAAAATAATTTCATTTAATTCAGAACATATTAACTTTAAATGTGAATAAAACTTGATCCTTTCCTACCTTATTTTAAATGCATCAATACTAGGCCAACACAGATTTTCCATTCCAACGATTAGTAACGATTCTAATAAAGAATCTTATACTAGCTTAGTTATTATATTAAGCTATGTTTAACAAATCTGAACATCACAACAATGTCTATTTACATCATGTGGTACAAATAACAAGAAACAGATAAGAACTTACTATCGACATAAAAACATACCACATCAAAAGTATGCGGTCTTACATCGTCTGTCGATAATGGATAAATATATGTAGATATTGAAAATTACATGGTTTTCTACTTAGCCCATAATTATAAACACTATTGTATTCCGAATTATAAACATTTTCCAGAATTACGTAAATTATGGCATTTATATACGTTCCCATACATACATATATACATATGTAGATGTAACAGAATTTTACAGAAACATAAAAATCTCAACATGAAACCTTTGGGTGCTATTATTTTACTACTTGTTACTATTGACAAATGTCATAGTGCCAATATTTTAGCTATTTCGCCATTCGGAGGTAAAAGCCATTACATTATAATCGAAAGATTATTAAAGACACTAGCCGCTCGTGGGCATGAAGTTGATACTGTTAGTCATTTTCCGACGAAACATCCAACTCCAAGGTAAGATGTTAGATATATGTAAGTGATTTATAAAAGGAATATAGGTAGTGATGTGTTTTGATAAACGTGAACGCTTTAATTGTAATGTACATACATACCTCTTAATGTTATTTCTTCTCATTTTTTTCCTACTAGCAGCTTGTGTATAAATATGAGCCATTCAATGACAGCAAATGATTTTGAAGCGCTTGCCCTAAATTAGCCTGGGTTGGCGTTCTTCCTTTCCCAAAGTTGTTTCAGAATTATGTAAAATAGCAAACAGTTCTCGAAGATTTTAGAAATTTTTCCAGATTACTGTAGTTGTTGTGAACATCATTCGAAAATCCTAGCCTTTTATCATACGTAGTTCAAACAAAATTTTGTAGCCTCCCGTTCTTGAAAAGTGAGTTGTTCGATATTTGTTCTATTTGTAGCTACTGTTGTTTTAGCTAACTTTCTGAAATAAAGGTGAAATTGTACGTTAAGAAATTGGCGCCAGCTTTCAAAAATTCAAAATGTTAAAAGTTGTTCAATTACATATGTTAGCGACCGTATGTGTAAAACATACAGTACATAATAGGGCTAGTCCTTATATGTATAGTATGCAGGCTGAAGATTTTAATCCGTATGTATAAAATATATGTCTTTTACAAACAGGCTAGCCCGTTCAAAAGGGAGCACAGCCTGACGGTAACTAGACCGCACATGTACAGGGTGTCAAATGAATATTGTCGGAAAAATAAAAGCTAATATCACAAGAAAAGTAAATCGAAAAAAAATACGATCATATATTAAAATTATTTTTTCTTTACTAATTACCAAATTTTGTTGAATCCGGGACTGACACGTGTGTACAAAAAAGAGAAACGCTGCAGAAATTTCTAATAGACTTAAACAGATATTTTTATCAAGTTGAATATGTAAATAAATGTTTATTGTACTCTATGAATGCACTTATTTACACAGCAGCTGAATTGCACATGTGGTCTTTTCAGAAATATTCTATTTATAACAAGGTCACACATTTACTACAGATTTGAGTCATTTAGACCTGTTTTTTTCCTAGGCATCAGGTGTTTTTGTTTTTTTTTCATTACAGAAACTTTCAATATTTAGGTACAACGACATACATTATTACATTGTATTATTACCTAATGATCTGGTAATTAATAATTTACTATTTGAGATCGCGTTCGTAGTTAATAGTTTTTTTCTTTTCAAATAATTCGTGGTAGTCTTAAAGAGGACTGTCTGAAGAGAAACAGTACAAAAACTTAGAGAAGTAATGTCCGCAATTACTACCACGAGCTCCGGATGCACGCCTGTGTGCGACGGCAAAATTTATCATAATCTGGGCCGCTGTGACAACACAGTCTCGAAGAGCGTCCACGTCTAAAATTTTCTGTCTACATAAACAAGGTTTTTCATATATCCGCACAGGAAAGAGTCCAACAGATTCAAATCACGACTTCGTGCCGGCCACAGAATCGTTCCTTCTTAGTCTATGCAATGTACAAATGCCTGGTTTAAATGTTCCCATACAAGTCGGGCAACATGTGGAGGTGAACTACATTTGTCGTCGTACATGTAGTGGTATGTCATCCAAGTAATCGGGTAAGGTATTTTGCTGACAATTTAAATGATCTACCGCATTTAATTTTTCGGGAAGTATGTATGTATATGTGGCCCAAATAAATGATTGCCCAATATTCCGACCCATATATTTATTGATATCCTATGTTGGGATGAACACTGATCGAGATCTTGTGAGTTTTTATCGGCCCAGTGATAAATATTATGGTAATTCAGTACACCATTTTTTGTGAAGCAGTATTCATCAGTGAACAGGATCACGGATCGAAGATTTGAAAGACAAGTTTCTATTTGACGAAACCATTCACAACAGGTAACCCGTCGAAGAAAATCACTGTCTGATAGACGTTGGATTTTCTGTACGTAATACGGGTGCAGGAGTGATTTTATCCTGTTTCTCAGTAGATTAAAATTATGTCCATGTACTCAGTAGTCGTATAACTTGCCATAATGTACACATAAGATAATGAATTTCTGTGAATGATTCAACGTTGTGCCTGTGTTGCTCATCCATTTATGCGTTGCGCTTAACAACAGGGCCGGACTGAGATTGAAAAATATGATATATTTTCTCGTTACTGTGTGGACATAAAGTATTCATTTTTTGGAATTTAGGCTTCCATGCCATTACCTTTAACCTATTTTATTTTCATAGACTATTCAGTAGACACCCTGTATATTGATCACGGGGGAATAATGATTGAATATATGTTTTCTATTTATTTTTACATGTTAGGCTATTATAGCACTTAGAGTTAAATGTCACATTTAGGATGACTACTGTCTGAACTTATCAATGTTTTGCTTGTTCCTCTAATGCATGATGAGCACATTTTCTGGCATTTATTATGTTTTTCTTTCTATTAAAAGTATCCTCTTGGCTATGGTCGCCATCATTTCCCAACTCTGCATCTTCACTCAGCGCAGATTGTTGCAATTGCGTCATCTCGGTTTGCGAGGAGCTAGTGTTGATGGATTTTACAACATCTTCGAATACTTCTTCAGTTGTAATATGTATTAGCCACAGCCTCTGACGGAATATTCTAAGTTTTCAATCCAATTTTTGATTTGCCTCCAAACATGGCTTCGTAGGAAGAACTTTTAATTCCTGAATGTAAGGAAATATTCTTCATAATTTGTATAAATCTTATACCCTCGCTCCATTTTTCTGTTTGATTATTCAACATCCAGGTAGGTAACATATTCTCTACATCTTGCTTCGCACGTTCAACACACACTTCCTTGGCTGTGGGTGTGACGGGGCTTTCCATGTACCAGCTTGATTTTGGGCCACAGCTTTTTAATTCTTCGATAACCTTATTACAAAATTTGTCCACAAGATGACGGGCGACTTCTTCTGCTCGTTTTGTTTTCAGTGATCGCAAAATAGCGAACTTTGGCAAGAGATCTTGATATAGCAATACAAATTTATATTTTCTGTCAGGATGGGGTTGACAGTCTATAAAAGCAACTTGGCAGCGTGAATTTAAATCTTTAAAAATCATGGAATTTAATGCAATTTCCTTTTTTTCCCTTTTCTTTTTCATTTGACATGGTGCACACAACTTAATACATATCAAAATTTCAGTACGACTGTTTCTTGCGCTTTTTTTCATCGTACGATCTCTACCTCCATGGCCTGAATGGCATGTAGTGATCACCTGATTAAGAGGCACCTTGTTAAGAGGCGCTATTGGCTTTTCCACTCCTTGGATAGATAATACATCATAGTGCTTTAGAAGCCAATGCTCTTTTGGAGTTTTTCTTTCAGCAATTTTTCCACTTTTACTCATTGAAAGCCCAGTACTTCTCTTAAGGCTGTGGTTATTATCGGCAACGCCTTTTTTCGCTCACAGAGTTCTTCATAAAACCTGAAACTATAAATTTGAAGTTATGCTGCGAAAAAATTACCTTTGTTTTTGAATATCCATGATTCAATCCAATGTGTTAATAAAACTACTTCATTATTCACTGAAATCACCTAGAGTCTTGTTTTGTTACAATAAACTTATATATTGTTGCAATGTTATAATTACCACGTACCACTGGCTGATGTGAATACATACGGTATGGAACTGAATAGTCCGTTTGTATACGGTCTGGCCCGTATTAGAAATACCAAAAGATTAATAAACAGTCTGAGAATTTCAGATAGTATGTATACGGCCTAGGCTTGATTTCATATACATTTTGTAACATATACTTATAATTTGTAAAATAATTTGGAAAAACAAAATATCGCCGTTGCCGTTTTCTAAATTTAAACTTTTAACATTTGTAGATACCATTTCGAGAATATATTTTTCTCGAAAATCAGGATATGGCATGTTCCATTCAATTGCCATGGCGTTAAAGCAACCCCAACGACAATATCTCCAGAAGTTTTCGAAGATAATATCTTCTTAATTATCAGTGTTTAATACAAACCAACAAAAATCCTTCTACCATAATTTTTAGTCTTTTAATTTTCAACACTAGGAATCCAAATTGCCGCTAAACGCAAAGAATCCGAGAACCAGGAATGGTCTCTGTTTCCGTATTGTTCCCTTATAAGGACGATACCTAGCACATTCTTATAAACTAGTTGATAATTCATTGACTAACCTAGTACTATTTAGTTTTGTTTGCATTACTGCAATCATTTGATGGTATTCTGATTTCTAGTAAGGACACATATGTTGTAAGCAATCTCGAGGTTGTCCTTCTTCAATGCATAATAAACATTCTCCAGTTGCCGTGCAATACCTTGCCTTGTCACCGGCGTTCCCATATTTAAAACATATTTCGCTCTTATCTGTGTCCTGGCACGAATTTGCCATGTGACCGTGTCGCAAACATTTATAGCATTTCTACACGTATTCCCTTTATCGAATTCTGCTAAATAACCATTCTACTTTAATTCGACCAACCTTAAACATTTCGTTAGCGAATCGCGCATTTAAGTAGACTAAGGCTATCTTTAAACCTAACCTATTCATCTTGGATAGACTCACCTTAAGCTGATTTTTAAGGATGTTAAATTGTTGTCTCATCGCTTCTTGTATTTCCTGAATAGTGGTTCAGCTATTCAAGTCCCGCAGCTCAAGTGTGAGTTTCTTATTGAAATTGCAAATTTTTTGAATTTTTTACTTAAGTTTCCGTATCATTAGGATTGACCTACTTCTAATTATGCTAAACACCTGACCATAAGTATTTCTCTGGCAAGGTTTAATCAGGACAAGCTCTAGTTGGGGTTTAAAAGGTACACAGGTCGTATCTTTTAAAATAATAGCAATAATAATAATTATTGTTAAGTGTATAAAGCAAATTTTACAGGAAAAATTAAAATAGCTATACATAATCATTTTAAGAGCTGGCTGGCATCTATCGATTCTCGTAGGGAGCCGTTAAGAAGAAAGGGATATATAATTGTCATATTATTTTAATGTATTCAGTGTGAATCTGGAGATTCCCTACACATTAACAACATTCCCTAGATTTAACTATTACATAATAATAAATTAAACTGTACACTATGAGAAATTAAATTATCATAAAATCATCATAAATAAATATATTCCACAATTTATTATCTCAGATAGTCAGAAGAAAAACTTTTTTCTTGAACATTAAATTGTTACATCTAGCAACAGGATTGAGCTTCTTTATAATATTTTGTCTAGACTTTTTTTGTAGTCCACTCCTTCTAGAAATCTATAACAATCAGATTCTCTTTTATAGAGTATAAGAGAAAATACCTTATTCGATCCTTCCGAATTTGCACTGCACACAAAGTAACTATACTGCTGTTAATTTGAATCGCCCAAAAGTGCCGAAACAATATTTTATTGTTTCAACACAATACAAATATCCTGTTACTACTAATCCCAATCATCTATATTTCTCCCATGGGTTCTATATCATATCTGAATATATTAATTATATATTAAGTATTCGGTTTTGCAGATATAACGACATAAGCGTTAGAGGACTTCTACCATTAATGCAAAACAATTTGACACTAGACAAGGTACAGGAAATGAGTATACTGGAATGCCTTCAGTTAGTAGCAAAAATAGCAGGTGTAGAACCGTGCAAGGCAGTTTTAAACAGTAAAGTAGCACAATATTTAAAAAATACCACCAAAAAGTATGATTTACTGATAACGCATTACTTTGGTACGAATTGTATGCTAGGTTTTGGGCATTTATTTTCTGTTCCTACAGTAGCAGTAATTACAAGTCCTAGTTTACCTTGGATATCACCTGCGATAGGTTTACCAGATAACCCGGCGTATATACCCAACATTTTCACATCTTTTCTGCCAAAAATGAGTATTGGTGAGCGAGTTTGGAATACAGTAGCATACGTCCTCTCAATAATTAGGTAACTAGACATTTTAGGAATGTAATGATAATAGTATAATCTATAACAAATTTTGCAATTAGCTTTGAATTATTTTCTAACAAACAATGTAACACCATCGCTAAACAATTTTTTGGCCCTCAACTACCAGACTTGGACGATTTACTGAACAACATAAGCTTAGTGCTGGTTAATAGTCATTTTTCCATAAATCAAGCGAGACCTGCAGTACCAAATTTTGTAGAAGTGGCTGGACTACATATAGATGAAAATACAACGCTCACCAAGGTAATAGCAACTTAATTAATTCGTTATTAATAACTAATATTACTTTATATTTATATTGCTGATTTTATTGAAACTTACCAAAAGATATTTCCATACAATGTGTGCTGTGTAAATTTCTATAGATTTTATTTTGTAAGGCAATACCTATGCATCTTGAATTTAAATATTCTTCAAATAAGAGAACCAAATCAAAACCAAAGGAACTGAAGAATAGTTACCAAAATTCTGATTGTTGTGAATCGTGGAGGTCGACCATAACGGTACCCCTTTTCAGAATTTTTGTATAAACCTATCAAACACATAGATAGTCATTGCAGTTCAAATGCAAAATAATTAACACTTTACGAGAAGCGCGATAACTAATTTGTACTGATGTACTATTAACTGTGTATATTACGTCATATTGCGAATGAACCAGCAAAACAAATACATTCTACTCATTTAAAGCATTTTGAAAGATCTCTAAACACTGATGAGGAAGGAATAATTTATCTTTCCTTTGGCTCCATGGTGATGACCGAATCTTTTAATAAGGAAGTATTAAGGGCGTTTTTTAACACATTTAAAAACCTACCTTACAAAGTGTTATGGAAAGCATCTCCGGAAAAATTCCCCAGCGATTTGCAACCGCCTAGTAATATACAGTTTGAGTCATGGATGCCACAAATGGAAATTCTATGTAAGTTGAAAACAACTAGTTCTATAAAATTTAATCAACAACTTTAAATTTTTGATTATTCACACTAGTTATACATTTTTAGGTCATCCTAACGTAAAATTATTCGTTAGTCATGGCGGTATGTTAGGCACGTCCGAAGCAATTTACTGCGGCGTTCCTATATTAGGAATACCAATTTTCGGAGATCAAGTATTTAATATACGAAGATATGTTGAAAAAGAAATTGCAATTGAAATGCCTTACAAAGAAATTAACGAAGAGAAACTCACAGCCGCCATCAAATCACTATTGTACAATCCAAAGTAAGTACTTACATTTAGTAAGTAGTGAGACTTACATATTAACAATTATTTGAATAAAATAGGTATAAGTTTAACATGAAGAAGGTATCCGAACTATTTAAAGATAGGCCTGCGTCTGCTCTAGAAACAGCTATTTATTGGATCGAGTATGTTATCAAGTATCAAGGAGCACCGCATCTTAGAAGTATCGCAGCAGACTTATCATGGTATCAATATTATTTAGTTGATGTTATAGCTGCATTTATTACAGCGCTATTATTCTCAATCTTCGTTTTGTATAAATTATTTAGGTGGATAATATTGAAGTTTTATATTAGCTATTTATGCGTCAAAAAATCAAAAAAAGAATGAAGTTTATGAATGAATAAGTGATCGATCGTTCAAGTGTACGATCTCTGGGAATAGTAATGGTTAAGCGGCTTCAATATGGATTTAACACGAAATTTGAACCATATGTCTTCAGAAATGTGCGTACAGATATGGATGAACATATCTGGACGAAGTTTCAATAGAATCTATATTAAGGTCGCTTGGCCGTTATCATTCCGCCAAAGTCGGTCCAGAAGAGAAGTCATTACGTATTACCTACAACTTCTGGGAACCTATTGATTATAGAAGTTCATAACAAATACAAAAAGTCATTGCCATGTTTGAATTAGTTAAAGTTAATTCCTAATACATTTTTGATATATTGTTCTTGTGTATGTTAGTAAATCGAAGTGACATTATTCGAAATAAATATGATTGTCAAATTGTCAATGAAGTATTTTTTTGTGAATACATAAAGCTATTTTAATATTTAAAATTTTATATAAAAACATTTTAACTATTATCTGGGAGTTGTTGGCGAAATATACAGATTGATCAACTCAAGACGTCCTTTAGTGACACGATTTTACAACGATCTAAGGTATTTTATTAGCCTACTATTAGCCAACTTGTCGCTTCTTGTTACTGTTTACAGATCGCCATTTGTGTTATTTCGCGTTTTGTGTTACACACAAACATTACATTTTAAGTCTTCAATAATTTGCTATGAAAGTTCCCCCGAAGTTTTGAAAAACTAACTACATTTACTACATTTACATCCATATAAAGTATATGTACTTCAACACCTTTATCCGTGGAATTTTGAGCACAGAAGGAACTATCTACTGTTACTGGTTTAATACGTTAAATAATGATGACATATCAATGTATCAATCAGATGTAACTCCGTTGGATGTTTCTCTTTTTGACCAATAAATAAGATGTTTGCTAGTGTTTTATATACTGAAAATTCTAGAAGTTTTCTCCGAAATTTTACGAAATGTTTGTAACAGCATAAATCGAAGAGTTAATTCATGCTTAGAACAGAATGGTGGATATATTGAACAACGGTTATAAATATATTTTTTCACTCCGTGTTAATGTGTCCTGTATCCTCAATGCGTTATGTGTTTTGATTAGATTTTATTACTTTATTATGTTATTAGGTTCAATATTTTGTAGAACAATAAGTGTTACAACATATGTATTTTGATGATTTCCATTACTTGATTCTTTATTTTAGTTTTTTTGTTATATATAAATATTTGTAGATGGAAATAAAGACATTATTTATTATTATCATTATTATTATAGGCCTGTAATAATATATTGAAGATATTCCAACGTAACCTATAACGTCAAAAAGACTGATGAATTACAATAGAAAGAAGCACCAGCTAGTCCACCAACCCACAATGATTTTATATCTTAAATACATAATTCTACAGTTACTCAACATAATTACTATCACTGTCGTTGGTGTCATTATTTTCAACCAAAATAATAAATGGCTCCCTCACATCATTTTGTCCGCGTTTCTGAGGTTACATTTTTAATTACGGTTAACAAAAGTTATTTCGCTTAAGCTGATTTGAAGATTTTATTTTTTACAGCTACTTAATTTTTTTATTTGTGCCTAAACTATGTAATTCAATAAGATTCAATTCACAATGGTAAGGTGGTAATCTAAGTACAATTTTGTTACACTGTTTTGCCATTTCATACACTCCGTATACATTGTAATGTTCCTTGTAATGATTTATTATTTACAACTCTAATCGCACCATGAAGACATCAAACCGTATTTGTTTTTGAAGTAACCATTCTCGCATTTCCTTCCGTGTTAAAGTTGTTGATATTTTTTTCCTTTTCCTACTACCGTAAGTAAGGTAATTATTTTAAAATATTATTGAACCACTCGAAAATCTTTGCATTCATTTCATCGTGGTAATCGACTGTTTTTGTTCCTTCAAATAGTAGTACCCCATCGTCAACAAAACCGTTTTTAAAACCAATATGTAAAATAATTAAGCGCCTTCTTTTACCAATCGGATTTTTGAGACCAGTAGTTACACTATATATGTATAAATGCTTGTGCGTGTTGTAACATTAACATCTACACACACTTTTGCTCTTGTGTGCCCCTCATTCAGCCATGTTTCGTCTAAAGAATAGATTCGGCATTGCTCATTTCCAAAAATTTTAAATTCTTAAAATTAAGTATCTTTATTAATTTATACAAGGTTGAACGACTCATTCGGAGTATATTTTTATCTTCCATTATTGTCTTTAAGATTTTGTTTAATGTAGGAAGTTCTTCATCGCAAAAATCCATGTATGATTCTTCTTTTCATGTATTTAATAGTGTCGTCAAATGTAGGTAGCAGCGCCTTTCTTCCAACTCGTTATAATGGTGATGAAATTAGTCTTTTAGCTTTATATTCACCAAAAATACGATAAGCACTTGTCTTCGAAACAAATATTATTATTGTTATATACAAATTAAAGACGCGCACGTCATGAATAACATCACAACAAAGTAGCAAAGTCGACTGCTTTACATTTTTAGTTTAGTATTCGTAAATGAGGAACCCTACGATACCAACATAAAATCGCATTCGCAGTTATGTTAATATTTTACTTTCATAGCTATTTTGTTATTTCTGTATCGCAGATTCCGAAAATTCCGTTTTTGACGTGCACGTCTTCGAATCGTGAACCGAGTATATTGGAGTATACATATGACTATTTATGTAGATATATTACCTAGAGTGTTTGCAGTGTTATCTATGTTTTCTCCATTGTAGAATTACTACCAATAATTTTCTTGTACATGTTCAGTATAACTTGCTTTTCCTGTACAGAGAGATGTCCATGCCCCAAAGTAGCACGTTTTCTTGGAAGCGATACTGATAGTCCACTTGTATTAGACTGTGGATCCTTTTTACAAGCAAATTGATAAAAAAACGCTGATTTTTTGTTTAAAGGTAGTAGAAACACAAAAAGATAATAGGAAAATATTTAACGAAATACATATTTACTCAATCAGCTGTGTCTACAATATGGCGTCGCTAATATATTAAATTTTGTCAGTGTAAACATGACCGGCGACAGAGCAATCGTAAGCTTATATATTGGCGGGCTATTTCCCTTATTAAAAAACAGAGTACAGACATTTGTCATCACACCTATGTCTTAAGCTAAACAACAGACTGGTAAGGCAGCACCAATTATCAAAGAAAATAAAATGCCGGCACCTCCACCAGCATTGTGTTAGTTATTAACATAATACGATGTAATGCTTCAGGAAAAAGATTGGAATTTTTTTTTCACAAGTTCTCTTCATTAGCAACATTATGCTTGAACTAACTAACTGCGTTAAAAATAGTTATACATGTATTAGCACAAATAAGGAAATTGCAGGAGAATCTATGCATATACGCCTACGTTATCAAATGTGAAACCCAAAACTCTAATTTGCACGAAAACACAAATCCTGTACATTCGGGTCATCCGCACGTGTCCGCAAATCGGAGTCGATAGTACGCATCCTACTTCCAAAACAATGGCTGTTGGCAGACGTAACGTCAGTAACATGCACACCACCTGGTGTTATCCCGGCAAACTAAATATCGACCACACGATATCCGTATGTCTTTATTTGAATCGGCCCCAGCACGCGGTATAAAGAAAGAAGGATAGATGAAGTTTTGATAGCGCGTTTATATAAGATAAGCTGAACGGTAAACTGTTAGAAGAGAGAATAGGGCGTGCCTCTGTTGCAAAGCTCCTATCTACCGGTATATTGTTTGATTACTTTTTATTTTGACGTGTACGTCATAAACACGCTAGTGTCGGGAAATAACTCAATTCAAGAATATTAGGTTTTTTGTTGCGTGATTAATTAATTTTATGATGGTTCTAATAATTGGTAGGATAAACGCACGATAGCTACATAACGCTAACATAACAGATTTTATGAATTTTCATATATGCGCATATGCGAATTTACACTGTGAGCAACAAAGATTGAAGCGTGCTGGTTCTATATTTGTTTCTAATTCTATCAAAACTATCTTCAAATTAGACTTTTACCCATAATGCGTTTGAATTTGTTGACAAGTGAGACGTTAAGAATATGACAATGAGAGGTTATGTTAATTATTTCTACGCCTATGTATAGTTCGTCTCACCGTATTAAAAAAACTAGGCACGCTTCAATCTTTGTTGCTCGTATTGTAAAAGTTGCAGTTTTTTTTAGTCAAGTATCGCCTACATGGATCAAAACCTTACTCAGAATAGTCTCCTTTAAAAATCTCTGTGATAGCTGAACTCTGAAGGTAGTGTTATATGTATATAAGTGGCTTTTACTTCGCAAATCTCTATAGTGCGGTTTATAGTACTTAAAAAATTTAATGTAAAACTGTAAGATAATATAAGGGCATTTGCAGATGATATTAACGATTAAGTGTTTAGAAATGCTTTATTTAAATTATGTAATCAATACTGTAGCCATTCAGTGTTAGAATATATTAATAAACTGCATTTTGAAAAATTATAAGATGTATTTTTTGCCAAAAGACTTCATTTGCAAGCAATTACAAAACTCAAACAAAGGTTCAGAGGTTATTACTTGTGTATTACTTGTGCCGCAAAAAGTACGCCAACAGCTGCTATGGAAACGATGCTAAACCTGTCCCCCCTGAACATTTACATAAGGGGGAACCAAATGGGGCACATAGACTGAAATCTGGTGGAAACTGGAGAACCCAGAATACTTCGGCGCATGCCAGAATAACCACTGAGATTACAAACCCTATCTTTGAATTGGACTGTGATACAATGATTCTCCTTTGAAAAATCCTTCAAGGTTGTTCTAAATTTAGATTAATGGTAAGTAAAACAGCAACCTGGAATCGGAGGGCACATCTGGTACGCAGACGGGTCAAAGAGAACGACAGGTTCTTGATCATGAAGAATATATGATATTAGGGCAATATACCACCGTGCAGCAAACAAAAATACGAGCTATAGAGATATGTGCCCGAAAGGCATTGGGAAAACAACCAAGGGATCAGCTGATTCATATCCTATTGGACAGTCAGGAGGTCCTAAAACACTAGCAGCTTATCAGATAACCTCAAAGCTAGCTTGGGATTGCCTAAAAAAAACGAAAAACTCTGGCAAAACACAACAAAGTTACTTTGGTGTGGGTGCCGGGGCGCAAGGGAATGCCAGGCAATGAAGTAGCAAACAAGCTGGCAAGAAGAGGCTCTTCAACTAAATTCACTGGGACCAGAACCGGGTCTGGCAATAACTAAGACTGCAATACATGGTGCAGTAGCTGAGTGGACTACAAAAGCACACCAGGTATACTGGAACAACATTGAGAGGCAGTTACACAACAAACGGATGATGAGGCAACCACCCTAGCAATTAGCAGCGGATGTGCTGGGGCCCGATTCTCAAATCTCGAATGATGAATGTCGCATGCGACACAAGCCAACTGTCGAATGAAATGTGCGTAGTCGTATTCTTGAATGTCGTGTGCTACAATTTTTAGTAGAGATTGCACCGAGTTGGTAACAACCACTCGACATACAAAATCTTGTGCGGCATCATAGTACTACTCGCTTACACTTGGTGGCGTATATAGTAAATTGTTATATGTATTTTTATGACCTTTTAACTTATATTATTATCCAGATAGTTTTTCCACTTCTTATTGAATTTTATAAAATTAAGCTCTTGACTAGGTTTTTTTTGCCATGTTTTTTCCTTGTCCTTGAACAGAATTGTTAGAGCTTGACAAAAAAATACATTGATATAAGGAGCATTAGTGTTATGATTATAAATTTACATTTCAAAATATCTTAAATTGTCCACTATATTGTAAACATAATCCTATATATCACTGGATTTCTTTGTCTGTAGATAATTTTGTTGATAGGCATGGCTAGTTATTTATTTATAATTTGACACGAAATAAATGTCAATTTTATTCCACTGAAGAAGTTGTTACGAAAACCAGATTATATATATTGGAACGATTTACTACTACTTAAATTTGACTTTTGTGTGAATGCAGTGTTATCATTGACTAACAAGTGGAAAAACTATCTGGATAATAGTAAATTATAAAAAGTTGATGCAGTATATACATACAAGTGATTCCGGTATTCTAAGTAAAAATGGCAAACATTGAAGAAGCAGTCATGTTTGCTGCAATAGAAACCTTAGAACATCAAGAAGCAGCTGTAGTAATTGGTAGACGTAATTACATTCGGCAGGATGCATTTGCATTCAGCGATAAACCTATTTTTGAAAATGTTTCGGTTGTCGAAAGATTTCCAGATATTAAACATTTGTCTTTTTCTAATAACTCTATGAGCATATTTTTTTGTTCATTACTGCAATAGTATTTCTTTTTATCCATTATATTATAAATCATTAGTACATGCAAAAAAAATAAGATAAAAATTCGAGGATATCTTGATGTCAACAATTTAACAACTATGCAGCCACCGGCAGCCACTATGAAAATATGAACTAAATTTTATCTATCGTTATAGTAGATGCACATTTATATCGACTAAAGCGGTGTTGCCGCTAGTTACCAATCGACAATTATTTCCAGCGATCGTCTTAATGTCGATGAGTATTCAAGAATAGAGAGGAGAGAGGTCATTCGACAATTTCGTGCGTCATTTGACGTACGCGACAAATATCATTCGAGATTCGAGAATCGGCCCCCTGGCTCTTAACCGAGTACAGCTTAGAACAGTGACCAGTCTGCTAACAGGACACGGCTGTCTAGGGGAATATCTGTATAGAATTGGAATCTTTAACATTTTAACTCCCAGAGCGTTTTTCGTCAAACTTTACCCCTGGACCAGAGTCATTTTTTTGAAAAAATGTGTTAAGATGAACTTGGATTTTGGTTTCTAGCTACTTTTTAGTATTTTGGAGTTTTCTCCGCTCTTTGTTTTTCCGTGTCCATATATGCTACATACGGTTCGAAGTGATGAAAAGTATTGCTCTCAATGAATACAGACCATGTGTGCCAAATAGAGACATAGCATAAAAAGAAATAAATAATTTATTTTTGAATGTTAATATTGTTGAATGTTAATTGAATGTAATCTGTTAACACAAATAGTAACTATTTACATGTGTTTCTTTATCAATCATACATTGTGCAGAACAAAAGAAAAGAGTTCCTGCATAGAAAACTCTACACGCAACCTGTACATTTCATAGCCACTCTTTTAGCTTGCTTCAAAGCGTAGTTTCTATCATTCTCTTTACTCATATTACTGTAGCATTGCACTCATCGTCCTCTATTTTATGTTTCTTTCTATTTGTGTTCGGAGACAGCCTTGGATTCTATATTAGCAGCATTACAAGGATCGATGTAAGTGTTGAAAGTTGTGACTGCAATCTTCTCTCTAAACTTTGTAATGTTCATTTTCTTAGGCATTACCATCTCGTACACAATGAGAGCATTAACTGTTGCAGTGTTTCCTAGTAATTCCATGCCTATTTTTCGATACCACCTCAATCTGCGACTGATTGGCGAAGCATATGTGTACATTGCCTTTTGATCTGAGGTATCAATAAACGCTTTAGCTGAATTATACTCGAAAACTGTAGAGAGTTTCCTTTTTTACTTCACGTCTAGTTTCTATTTCGACCATTTCTGGGACTGATTTGTTGTCTCTTTTATCCCTCCACTTACCCACGATAACATTTCTGTTGCTTTGACGCATGATTATTTCTCCCCAGGAAAGTTTTGTGGTGGTGACAGGTTTTGGATTCAATTCTCGTGCTGAACGGAGTGTACCGATCAAATGAGTTATTTTGCTTCATCAACTGATGGGCTAAGTCAACACTTGTATAAGAATTGTCTGTGTGCAACGATCTGCCACTATTCAGTAATAGTTCCATGAGGTACATTACAATACTGGTAGCAAGAGTATTTTGATTTGCTACAGCTTATTTTCGTCTATCATCATCTAATATTGTAAGTATAACCTTTGTTGGGGCATAATTTTAAAAGCTTTATGTCATATTTGTGACATTTGCCTGGTATATACTGGCGTGCCAACACCAGCTTTTAGTAGTAGTTGACTGTCATTTTTGAACACACTATACATACGTCCAAGCGAATTTCATCGTTGCTCGTTGTTTTTTTTTTCTTTACCAGCAAAATATCTAAAATAATTCTTTACAGACCAAAGTGCTTTGAAGTAATTGGTCGGAATTAATAATAATATAAACACCTCTATTTTCCGAACGGCTTATTAGGCTCAGTTGTAAAAACTCTATAAAATACTGGGAACAACTATACTTCTCTAGTTTCAAATGCGAACAGACTAGGTCAATGTAGGCTTTAGTTGAAACATTACTAAAGAATTAGTGTATCAACATTCCTTCCATTAGTCAGCAGAAGATAAGTCGAAAAATATGTCTTTGCAGCTAACACAATCCTACGACTAATAGTAAGGATTTTATAAAAGAGAGCTTAGTATCCACTCCTCCACCAAGTGGCTGTTGGGGCTTGAATTACATTCAATCCTTGCTAATATGATTTGATAGCATTTCTAACAGCCACTATACACATACTATAATTCTGATCATTGCGGGAACTACTTCCTTCATTATGTAGGACATAATTTGAAAAGCTTTATGTCATATTTGTGACATTTGCCTGGTATATACAGGGGTGCCAACACCAGCTTTTAGTAGTAGTTGGCTGTCATTTTTGAAACGAACTAACCAACTAACAGGTCTACCCGAAAGAAATTTGCTATACAAGCTATTAAACCTTGTAAAGGGGACTAACCCGTTCATGTACAGAAACTCACTAGGCACGGAATAATACAATAGGCCATAGGCCGCGGTGTTCAGGGGATGATGCAAAAACCTGATTCGAACGCAGTGTTCAAATCAAATCAACCGCTTACCCTGGAAAATCTATAGATGTTTCTCCAATGGAACTTGTATAGACCATCATCGGTAAAAGGGCAATCGATTTTACCTACTTACTACGAACCCTTGATAACAGATGAATATATTGCCCATTTATTGCAATTCATGTGAAGATGATGAGGTACATAAGTGTGTAGAAGATACGGTCACTTGATGCATATTAACACTTTTATAAGTTACAAAATATACCCCATTTCACGTGATGTGCGCATCATATTCTCTCGTTATATCTCAGATTTTTCGTTTAAAATCATCTGCCCTTGTAGGTATCGTAGGATACAGAATACTTTTTCAAGTGTCCTAATAAAAAGCCAAAAAGCTTGGGCCAAGAAAACTTGAATCTAACGGCCTAATTGGTGGTCATACAAAAGAACTATTGGGACCAGTCCTTCTTTTCTTAGGATATACATATGTAAATACATAATTTACAATATGTATTGATGATACGTCCATCACATAAGGTGCATGAAAGATGGTACCACACAAGAAATCTGCTAGAGTCTTACTGATTCATAAAAAATTTTTATGTTATTTTTACAATTAACAACAAATAAATGAATCCTCAGAAGCAGGAGTTATAACATGTCATATCTGCAGTACAAACATACCATACTAGTTTTTTTTTTAAACAGATAAACAGTTTCAAGGATAGAATTTCTCAAAGGAACTCACTTGTAACATTGAATTTAGAACGCGCAATATATACACACACAAACAAAATATTAGTATTGTGTCTACTACATTTGTACGACTCCATTGAGAGATAGAAGTATGTATACTGTTCCATTACAACGATTTTAACTATAATTATGTTTGATTAAATACATAAATACTACTAATTCATTATATGTATTTATGCAGCCGCATAATATGTGTAGATGCATTTAAAATATAAAAATACCTTCTACTGTTCCAACAACCTACCACGTAGGATGTAGGTATTATCTTATGTTAGATAGAATTACTCTTCTTTTTCGTCAAGCCCTCCTTTCCTTGTCCGTAGTTTTATAGGAACCCGCGTCTCGTAGCGTCGACAAAAGAATTGCTGAAACGCCAATAAAGGTCGAAGCAGCGAGCACAGCAGAGAGTGTGTAGATGGAACAGTGAAACGCTTCAGTTGATCAAATTACCGGGTCAAATAAAATCACTGGCAAATTGAATCAAGTCTAAAGAGATTGTCACCCATTACTATCACATTCAATGCGAAACCTGCTGACTCCCTTAACTCATTATGGAATTTGCACATTCTCATGTAGATTCGTTTCCATTTGGAGATCTTTATGCGGGAGTTATTTGATTTATACACGATGTGGTAGATGGAATGGTATGCAGACAATATCTTTCTATAATTTTTTCCTCACTTTAAAGTACACACCGACATGTAAATATTATTAGAAAGAAAAAGCATGGAATAGCAAAATGATAAGCCAGATAAATCTGTTTACATTATTCCTTGAAAGTTAATGTTCATTATTCATAGTTATTAATTAAACAGAAGGGTTGAAAGCGTAGAGTTTACTGACAAAAAAGAGAGAAATAGTAGAGTAGGTAGTGCTTTTATATTCCCTACTTATAGGGGTAATATAAAGAAGTTATGGGATAATGTTCTAGAATTTGATGGGTGAGTAATAAATACATATCATTATATAACTTCCATTTCTCACTACTGTGTCTCACAAGTACATGATGGCAAGTTTTAAACTGCCACTGAATAGAGAAAATCATAAAATCCTGAGCAAAATTATAGGGATGTGGCCAAATAGGTAAGTATCCTGATTTCCTTTAATTACAAAAAAATTTTCCAAGAATCTAGTATTTTGCCTGAAGCTCTGATCTATCGCTATTCCACTATAGTGACTGCCACCTGAAACAGGCGCACTTAGAACCCACGAATGTTAAAGCCATAACCCCCAAAAACTTCCTAAACTTTCCACTTGCAGTGATAGAAGGCAGTCAAATGTTCGACAATACAGACACGTGTTTCGGATTTATTAGTCCTCCTCAGTGCATGACATACGCGTCTCAACTGACAAACGCTTTCCACAAAGCTCGAATTCTACAGGAATTGATTATCACAAATCAAAAAATAGAATTATATGATATGACATCTGTCAGACAACGACGAGTTTGATGATTGCTATTGCAGAGCTACAAAAGAGAAGTCTCTATGTCCATATCATAGCCACATTACTACAGCCATCTGAACGAAAATCTGGTCAACATACACTGCTGAAAATAATTGACGAGCACACCCTGTATAATCGGAACGCGTGACGATACATTCTTAAAATTTGCGGAGCATCAAGGTTTCCTATAGA
>ML219171.1:0-19913 GCA_004785975.1 Popillia japonica | reverse complement strand
ATTATTATTATTATTATTATTATTATTATTATTATTATTATTATTATTATTATTATTATTATTATCCATTTATACTATTAGTTTTCTTAAAAGGTTTTTATCGTTTAAATAATTACTGTATTTACAATAATATTAAAGAGATTAAAAATTTAAAGGGAGTAATAGTATTACACATAACATATAACACAACAATTAACACTTCTGAACTAAATTAAGTATAATTTTATAATCAGAATGTAATCAATCGTGAAGTACTTGGAAACTCTCTAATTTTACAAGATAACTAAGAGGTTAATAATCTATTTATAAGTTACATAACTTTACGCCCAAAATTTTTAGTAGATAATAATATTTCATTAGACGAATTAATTTGTAATGTAGAGTATATTATTTAAAATTCGGTAGAATCACATACACAAAACACATTGCGGAGCAAGTTAGTAAATATAATATCCAATTATAAAAATAGATATAGTAGTAAAAGCAAAAATAGATTATAATTATTTGACACTAATTAAATGTCAATTTCTTCCACAGACGAAGTTGTAACGAATACCTAATAAATTATAAAGGTTCTGGAATAATGATCTTTAATCGAATTAATAGTGTTTGAATTGACCTAAAAGTAGCATTACTTCTTAATATATACAGAGTAAATGCAACTATGTATTGTAAATGAGATTGTAATATAACGCTTTACATTTCTTACGAATCTTTCTACTTGAAATTTACCTGCTAGGTATCAGACTCTAATTCTAATTACAGCCGCCCAGTGCGGGTAGTCAAATATGTCAAATACCTGCGAAAGGCCATTCCGCTTGAAGTCTGGTTCATTACATTTGCCCTCGATAGTACATCTAAAAAATGCGTATACAAACATAGATACTACAGAAAATCTACAAATAAAATTTTTATAAATTATTCTTTGTTTTATATGCAATTTTCTTACACAACCAAAAATGATACGCCAACTATACATATCTTTCAAGATTTTTTTGTTTAAACAAAGACAGCAATATCTTAGGATATTGCCTTTTCACTGCACCACTGACGAGCAAATATGTAGACAGATTTTATAACGGCTACTTCTTTCTTATTATGCACAAGATTGTTTCACCTTTTTGTTTGATGTCATGTAAGGTCATTTGCTCCTTTTTCAATTAATTGACCAAGTGGACCTGATTTATCGCAAAGCTAATTTTTCTAGCGTGTAGTTTACATAAATTCCTATTCTCACTTGCCCTAACATAATAATAAAAAATTGAGATGTATTCTAGCAAAAGAGCTAAATTACGACAGTGATAATTGTTTTATTTTATTGGTTTTATAATTAACTTATGTACAAGCTTTTTAGCATTTGGTATTGTCGCATTATTAGAAAATCGATAACCAGAAGCTCATTTTATTACATACACAGTATAGTTTGAAAAGTAGTAGTAGAATTATCTTCAAAGCTCGAACTATTAAACTTACCAATATTAATTATTTCAGAGTTTAAGGTGCCCAAAATTTTATGCGTTTATACTTAACGTAATTACGACCGTTTAGAAAGATGGTAAAAAGAAGATGATCAATTTCCCATTATTACTGTATGTTTCTAGGTGTCCCAACTGATTTGACGTGCAAAAGTTAATTAAGTGACAGCAGTGCGGATTTCTGCAAGCTTCTTCACTTTTTCATTCACGATTACTAATAAATTAATTAATTAAACAACGTTTTAAGTGTAATAACCATCAATTAAACTAATGCTGTAGGTGTTTTTATTCAATTAAATTTGAGAAAGATTGCATAATTACTGATGTCTAAAACGCAGGTAAATAAAATTTCGAAGTAAAACGCAAACACCGCACTTGAGAACATTGATGCTATTCATGACTTTTTTGCAAGTAGGAGTAAAACAAGGATGTGTGCCCCCTATTCTCTGCAGTACTAGATGAAGCTATGAAAATATCTATAAGAAACGATAAAAAACAGATAAGGACAAGATAAAACTTTAGTTTTGTCAAGATAGATTACCAGGTTCTTAAATTCAGAGAAACACAAATAAACCTACTTTGGTCTTCGCTCTTTCTCACACGATAACCATAACTTACAAAGCGGAAGAAAAGCAGTTTTGCATCCTATTGTGATCGGTATTAAGAAATGGATGCACTACTATACACCGATGTTCAAACAAGCAAGCAGCAAGTGGAAAGAATAATTGCTGTTACTTTTAGAAGTACATGTGCTAAGTAGTGTTTAATTTGTACTGTTTATAGAGATTCGAGACGGTCTATTTCTCGGTAAAACAAGTGAAATTAAGGTTGAACATCGCAGCGTAATAAAGGTCCTGACAAAAGAAGACAATGGTCCAAAAGCAATTAATGAAAGAATGGTTGCTGTATATGGGAAAGATACACCATCTTATTACCAACTAAAATATTGGTCTCGACTCTTTCGATGGAGCCGAGAGCCAATCAATGATGATGCAAAGTCCGGACGACCCCTTCAAGCTCGAACTGAAGACATTGTGCGAAAAGTCGAAAATTTGGTACTGAAAGATCGGCGTGTAAACATCTCTGCCATTGCCAATGAAGTGTGTATATCCGACACAAATGTCCTCAAAATTTTGCATGACGATTTAGGTATGAAGAAAAACTGTACAGAAAAGTAGTTTCTTGAGAAAATTTGGTCGAGTTGGAGGGAGACAAAACAATTTTATCTTGAATTATCACCGGGGATAAGATTTGGGTAAATTACTGGAACCCTCCTAAACAAGAATCCATGCAGTGGGTTCATAAGGGCTCTCCACCACCAAAAAAGGCCAAGACACAATTAAAAAAAAAACTGATGGCAACTGTTTTCTGGGATGCTGAAAGAGTCTTGCTTATTGAATTTATGCTGAGAGGGTCTAACGAAGCAATTTTTTTTCTGAGGGTATGGGGCAACTGGAAAAAAAAATGGAATAAGTGTATTGGTGCTCAAGGGAGTTATGTAGGAAAATAATTTTGTTGTTCTCTTACATCCCCGCCCTCGTACATTTAAAATGTGCCAATAATTTGATTGAATTCTGCAGGATTCTGAAAAGTTCTTTGTGTTACCGTAATTTAATAAATGTTGACTTATAGTTGTCTCCCCTTTCAACCACAGCACTATCAACTTTCTTTAATGTGTTCAAGTTTTATAAACTTCTCTAAAATTTTTATACCTCCTCTTGTGCAAGAAAAGAGATTTAGTCTTGTGTTGAATAAAATATTAACACAACGTAATACAAAATATGTGATTATCTGTTCAAACGACATGATCATGAGTTTTCAACAGTATAACAATCTACTGAAATGTAAACATATGCCTATTGGAAAAAACCAACCATTAAAAGTTTAAAAATTATTTTCAACTTTTTATTTTTATTTCGGCCAATGTTTGCCAAATATTTTACAAACCTGCTTTTTAATTGAACCGATCGAAGAGTTGTAATTTTATGGTAACCGGTCGGCTTTTTTGTACTTCGTATACCTACCGGTAAAAATGTGCAAACAAACAGGAAATAGGGAAATGTAAACATAAAAATTACTAAAACGGGCTAACATATACTGCTCAAATTCGAACGATAACGAATACTGACAACCAACAATTTCGGTTAAATAAACATTTATTTATTCCTGTTTGTGTTTTTTTTAAATATATCGTTTTGTTATGAACATTAGTTGATTAAATATAGAAACAAATGTGTACGTACCGTATTGTGTTTTACCACGCTTGTATGGTTTATTGCTGACGATAAGTACCTCATTTTCTACAAATAATTTTACGCTGAAGTTAATTATCAATAACCCGCAACAAAAACACGGTGGCATATAATTTAGTATAATAATTGCTTCTTACTTATCGTCTCGACAAACAACTGAAGATTAAAAAATATATGCATCTACAATCTTTTCATGAGATATCAAGGTCGTATCGCCGTTGAAGAGGGTGTCGTTTAAAATAACGCTCATGAATGTAATTTTGGGGGTTAAAAGGCTCACATGTGCGCCCGGTATTATGTCTCAATTCTCGAAGGCGTTGTAAATTAGGCCGTGAAATTTTCGCATATACTCGCATTTCGTATCTGTACGTGATGCCGCGACAAAAAGTCATCGGATGTCGACGTATTAAACAGTGGGGCGTGAGCCATATTCGCAATGTGTTAGCTACGGATAATGTGTGGGGGAAGTTTCGTCGTTTTCACACCCTTTATCGCGCCCTCGTTGTCGTACTTTTCGTTATGCTGTTTTGGTAAAAATCGGTGTAAAGTTCTGAAGCAAATGGATAAATGCAGGTGGATTTAGGACATTTGAATCTGACATCACTATCGACTATTCTTTGGCTGAAATTCCTCAGCTATCACTACAGGTACTTGATGGTGTTTTAGATCGAGTATGTAAGTATTTAATGAAAACACTAAATGCGAATAAGACTTATACCAAGTTGGATATGTTACAATGCTAGTAGGGCATTTGAAGATCGCATACCTTATTGTATGGAAGTAAATGGTGGTCATTTTGAACATTTCGTTAAATAGTTATCTAACGTTTTTAGTTCTTTGTAATTTGTTTGTTTTGAGTTTTGTTTAAAAAAATGTGAATATTGTTAAATCATAAACAAAAACGCAATTTTCTTAAAAACGGTAAATTTTAGAGAGTACATTATACAGACATAATTTGAAGGGATAAAATAGTTTTATAAGATGGTATAATAGTTTACCGGGTGTTCCATTTAAAAAATGAAGTTTTTGTTAATTTAAATCTCCTGAATTAATGGTTATCTAAAAAACACCCCGAACCCCAAACAAAACTTCTACTCGGTTCAAACATTTCAGCCATCCTTTACCTTTGTATTTACCAAATAATTTTACTTGCTTATCACTAATAACGTTTACTAGGCAGCATTTATAGCGCATCAATTTTCGTCAAATCTTAATATTTTTCGCTTCAACTTGGCAACGTCACAATTTATGGGAAAAGAAAACACAGAGCTAGGTGCAGAATTTTACACTGAATTCGATGGTAAACAAATATAAAGGATGTTCTATTTAAAAAAAGCTTACTTTATGTTGTCTCGCTTAGGCTGAACACCCTGTATATCTCAAAATATTTTAGAAATGTGTACCTGCGCAAATATAACAACTTTTATTTAAAAAAAAAATTTATATAGTTTATCCTAAGTAAGTTATTGCACTTCCACATACTAATGGGCCACCCTGTATAACGGGAGATTGCAAATTCAAAAAACGTTTAACTAATGTTACTACCATACACTGAGTCAATTTGAGTCGAATAACGTGTCTGTAGATTCTTATATAAACTCACATATGCAGAAACCTATTAATTCCTTGATTTTCTTGGTTCTAGAGAAAAAAAAGGGAGTGGTTGAACGACTATGACATACAAATGAAGCCCAAACATGTTGAATCCTGTTCAGCTTCTTTTACCTTACAAATTAAAAATATCTTTAGACATACATATAGTACATTTAAAAGCCTATAACGTACACCTATCAGAGTGTAAGAAGAAAAACCTGTTGACCAGTGATTATCTGTGTACGTCTGATCTTGGTTTGGATGTCTGCGGAAATACATATCTATTGCTTAAAGTGTTACTGGTAGTGTGATGTTGGAGAACATTTTCGAGAAAATTCATAAAGAAGAGTTCCAGTCCAATTATTATTCATAGGAGAAATAATAATTAAATATTCGAAAAAAAATTCAAAATAAGTGTGAGAAGGATTTCGGCTTAATTGGCTATAAGCCAAATATTGTTGGAGATACCTACATGAGTAACTGGTTATTACAACCTTTTATATTTCTACGTATATATGCTCTCAATTTTCCGTATTATTATGCTAGATTAACGTGTTTTCATTGATTCCTGGGGGAACCGGCTGAACCCCCAAATTTTCTCACTTACACTATTTTCACTAATAAAGCTGCTTTTAGTAAAAAAATGTCACCGATTATTTTATCATTTAAATCAAAAATTGCATATTTGCTGTATATTTCTGAAAGGTGTAGCTGTAGCAGCTTTCTAAGCTGTTTATTGCTGCTGAATGGAAACTTTATAATCGGTGACATCTTTTTCTTTCTTCTCTACTACGGCTTTCATGTACCCTACTTGAAAGCTTAAGCACGAAATTAATTAGGTAAGATTAAATCAAATGTACTTTATTAAAAATATTTATTAAAAGCAGTAAAAATTATTGTCTTTAGAGAAATGTAAAAAAAAGTAGGTACTTCGATAAAAAATAAAATCTAGGTTCCACCGAGATTTGAACTCGGATCGCTGGATTCAAAGTCCAGAGTGCTAACCATTACACCATGGAACCGATGTCAGCGCGGTCATTGATATTGTTTATACATTTAACTGAGTAACAGAAGTAGATGATTTTAAATTATCTTACATACATATACAGTACATACATATGTACATGCATATAGGCATAAGTAGTTCAAGCTAATAATAATAATAATACTTCTTTATTTCAAAAGTAATTCACATATACAGCAATGGTATACAAAAGTACAAATGAAATGACGTCAAAAAACAAAAATATAAAAGTAAACAGAACTTAAATTAAATTTTGCAGGTTCTTATGATCTAAATAGTCAGCCAGAGTATAAGGTTCCAAATTTATCAGAAGCTTTCTAATTGTTGTTTGGAAATTATTAGTAGATAACTGTTTAAAAGAAGGGGGTAGTTTGTTAAAAAATGTTATGCACATGTAGTATGGTCCTTTTTCGGTTACTTTCAATCTGTGAACGGGATAATTTATGTCAAGTGTTCTTGTATTATACTTATGATAATGTTCAAATTCAAATTTTTCTTTATGTTTGACTACAAAAAGTAAGCATTCATATATATACAAACCGTACACTGTCATTATGTACATATTTCTAAAAATACCCCGACACGAATCTCTAAATCTCATATTATTCATCGACCTTACAGTTCTTTTTTGTATTAAAAAAAGTGAATGTATATTCGCGTTGCACCCATAAAAAATTATGCCATATCTGAGTATGAATTCAAAGTTCGCTTGATAAACTATTTTTAGAGTTTCTTTATTCATGTATTGGGCTACTACTTTGATTCCGTAACCAATGCTACTCAATTTTAAACAGGTGTGGTCTATGTGACTTCCCCAATCCAAAAATTCATCAATATACATTCCCAGAAATTTGGTGTTTTTGACTGGTTTGATTTCATTATTTTCTAAAGTCATGCTATCTTCTACAATTACTTGTGATTGTTTCGTTCGAAATAGTAGTGCATTAGTTTTTATGGTATTTAGAGACAATTTGTTCATATTAAACCAGTAATATGCTTTGGAAAATCCAACCTGAGTGTTTTTGATAGTTTCTGGTAAATTCTTCCCGGAAATTAAGAGATTCGTGTCATCAGCATAATTTACCAAGGAGTAGTTACTCATAAAGACATCTAAATCATTTATATAAATTATAAATAAAAGTGGGCCTATAATACTACCCTGTGCTATTCCAATATTAGTAATTCTTATATTCGATTTTGCGCTTACATTATTGTCCGTAATGATAACTTGTTGCTGTCTATCTGAGAGATAGGATTGTATCAATTTACAAGCGCTACCTCTTACCCCGTATCTTTCTAGTTTCCGTAAAAGATAATCATGATTTACACAATCGTATGCTTTACTTAGATCTAGGAAAAGTCCTATAGTTAAATTTTTATTTTCCAACTCGTGTAGTATTGCGCTTGTGAATTGATACACGGCAGTATTTGTAGATCTACCTCTCAAATATCCATGTTGAAAGTTTGACAACAGATGACATTTGTTCATAAAACATAACAGTCGTGAACACATTACTAACTCAAAGATTTTAGAAAAGGCAGGCAGTAAACTTATCGGCCTGTAATTGTTAAGATCTTTTGGGTTACCTTTCTTATACACTGGCTTTATCAACGCCAATTTTAATTGAGTTGGAAATACTGAAAATTTCATAGAGCTGTTAATAATATGGCAAAGTATGGGTGCAATGTGCATTATTGAAAATTTTACAATACTGGCAGGAATGCCATCGTAGCCGCAACAGTATTTATTTTTCAAATTTTGTGATATGTGAATTAGTTCATCGATGCTTATAGGTTTTAGATACATTGATTGGTTATTTTCTTCCACATCGCAATTAAAAGGCTGTTGGACAACACTGATTAAATGATTATTTAATTCGTTTGCAAGTAAGGAGACATGATGATGATAATACTTTGATTGCTACGAATAAGTACAAAAGATCTAAAATGATATCCAATACTTGCTCCCGTAAATTCAGCAGAGTTTACTGAAATTCTTAATTCACCGTTGACGTACTGTAGTATTGCCTACCTACTTTATAAAGCTTTTCTCGTTTTGTTTCAGATGAGTCACATGGACGGTTTGGAAATGTTAGATCCAATCTCAACTTCCTCCATGACGACACTTACACCGATGTCAGAAACACCTTCACACATGCATTCTTACGGAATGAACCACGTCATGAATCACCATCACCACGGAGGGCCGTTATCGGGTCACAGTGCGCCTGGTCATCATCCCGGCCACCATGGTGGTCACCCAGGAGCTCACCACCCCGCGATGGCAGCGGCGGCGGCGGCTGCGGCAGTCGCGGGCCTCCATCCCGACGCCGACACAGATCCAAGAGAATTAGAAGCCTTCGCTGAACGTTTCAAACAGAGGAGGATAAAATTGGGTGTTACGCAAGCGGATGTCGGTAAAGCGTTGGCAAATTTAAAATTACCCGGCGTCGGTGCGTTGTCTCAGTCCACAATATGTCGATTTGAATCTTTAACGTTATCGCATAATAATATGATAGCGTTGAAACCGATCCTCCAAGCGTGGCTGGAGGAAGCCGAGGCTCAAGCGAAAAATAAACGAAGAGACCCAGATGCGCCGAGCGTTCTACCTGCTGGGGAAAAGAAGAGGAAACGAACGTCGATAGCGGCGCCGGAGAAGAGGAGTCTCGAAGCGTATTTCGCGGTACAACCTCGACCGTCCGGGGAGAAAATCGCGGCGATAGCTGAGAAATTAGATTTAAAAAAGAATGTTGTCAGGGTGTGGTTTTGTAATCAGCGACAGAAGCAGAAACGTATGAAATTCGCCGCGCAACACTGACCAGATATTAACTTCGGGTTTCCTGTGAATTAATGTAAAGTTCTCTCTAATACCGTTCGAAACAATGAATAATAACGAATAACAATGAGTTAAATACTAATGGTGTTCTCTATCAAACGTTTAACTTTATTAATCGAGGTGACATCAGTGCTTTGTAAATATATGTAACAGTTAAGCACTTCTTTGATCCCATACTAAAGAACAATCGACGTTTTTGGCAATTTTTGTTTTGATCTAATCTCAAGTTATTAGCCAAAATCTCTTGTAAAATATAAAAGAAAACTTTACTGGAACCTACTAAAAATACAAAATTTATGTGATATGAATTTTTAGCAATAGAGAATATTCCGAGCAGACCATAATAGGCCTGAAAAAATTGTTTAATGTTAGACTAATGTTTGCTGGTGACAATTTTGCTAAATGTTGACGACAAATACACACATCATCCATTTTTCTGAATTAAAATGATAATTTGTAAAATGTAAGAAATGTTAAGAAATCTAAACATGTATTCATACAGTCTGGTTAAAAGCTTGAAATAAGCTTCATAATCCCATTTTGGTTAGCACTTGAAAAAATAACTATAAGTACATTTCATTGCAAACCACATATCGAACATCTTCTCTTAACTTGGTACATAGTTTCTATCAACATCCATTCTGTTTTAACTGTTATGTAACAATCTAATCAACAATTCCTATTGCTGCTCTCAATCTTAGCAAGCTTCAAGCAATTGATGACCCAGGATTAAGTCCAAATACAGAAATAGCTTTGGTTAACATAGGGGGGTTTGATAATTAACTAGGTTTGCTATGAAAGAAAGCAATTTGAGTTTTGCAACGTACTTTATTTTTCGACATAGTCCCTCGATGTTCAACGCACATGCGCCAACGTTTCTACAGCTTCGCAATTCGTTCACGGAAAATTTCTTCATTGGACTCAAATTTTCGTCCTGCCAGAAAAATTTTTAGTTTCGGGAATAGATGGTAGTCCGAGCGAGTTAGATCTGGCGAATACGCAGGATTCGGAAGCAGATGAAATCATAGCTCGGCCAATTTGAGGGCATTGTCATGGTGAAACACCTTTAGTCGGTTCCAAAGTGATGCATAGTATTCACTGGTAATGGTTCTTTCATTTTCAAAATAGTCAATTAGGAGAATTCCGTTTGCGTCCCAAAAAAGCTAATTCCATTACCTTTCCAGCAAATGAAAAGCATTTCGCTTTTTTCGAAGCCGATTCGCCATGGGCAATCCATTGTCTCGACTATCTTTTTGTTTCCAGGATATAGTGGTGTGTCCAACTTTCGTCTACTGTCACAAAATGGCGAAAAAACTGCTACATTCTTCTGAAACACATGAAATTGTCGGCACTCAACTCACGCACTTTCACTCGTCTATCGGCCAAAATCAAATCATGGACTTATCGATGATTTCGGGGGCCACAGCTGATTTCGGGGCTCTAGAACGTGGCGCATCTTTAATGCTTGTTCTGCTATAAGAAGGACATGAGTTACTCAATGTAGGTAAAATCCTCTCATGAATTTCGTTCGCTGTTTTCCCTTCCAAATAAAAGAATTGAATCGCACCACAGAATCCAACTTTATTCAGTTTTCGCTATTACTCGAAACATTTCTGTTTAAGTAACTGTCAAACAACGAATTACTGTCAGAATGACTTACATATACTAGAGAATATTAACTCATAGGAATGACACTTTATGACTACGAGATGACTGCATATACAGATTACATTTGCGCCCTCTATTAGTGTGTGAACCAAGTTAATTATCAAACCACCCTCGTACCAATAGATTCCACGAAAATAGGCTACGAGATCAGAATTTGAGCTGATTCTACAAATAATACTGATGTCGACAGGGAAATTATGTCCCCTATCAGAGAAGTTATCATCAGAAAAGCACGATATAGTACACTTGAAAAAGTTTATAATCGTACGAATAGACCAAAACAATGAAACTAAATATTTTTATTTCTTTACTAATGTGAGTACAAATTGCAGTACAGCAAAGGATGTCTATTGCACCATCGGAAAATGTTCTACATGATGATTAAATAATGATAGAAACGGTTCTTGCCATTTTTATAAAAGTATTTAGTAGGATGTGATTGTACCAGTAGCGACATTTAGTTTTTTGTAGTTGTATAAAACCATATTGCTTTGACAAGTTTAGTAAAGCGTTTGACGTTATAACATTTCTATATCCATTATATGTCTGCATTTATTGGAATGCAATCGGTTCATTTCCTATGGAAAATTATACGTCTTTGATAGAATTTAGAACAATTGGGGTTAATGTTTTGCGAAAATTTGGTTTGGTTTCATTAACCATATATTATGTTCTATCTTGGAAAGGAAGGAAGAAAAGTAAGTTTGAGGCAAAGCAAGTCTTTTGAAGAAGAAAGAACTTGCTAGTGATGATGAACCATGATGACCATTATCTTGACATGGCAGTTGCTAATTTTTTGCGTTTTACTTTTTTTCTTGCACTTTCTGATTATTCCTGTGATTTGGCCAATGTTCAAAAAGAGAGATTTCTTTGCTACTTGATTACAAACACACACCTTCTTTGTTTTACCAATCTCAAGACAAAAAAAGTCTAATTATGGGCACTGCCAAACTTTCTTGTCTAAATGTATTTTTGTCTTGTCCTGAATTATCTTTGTTTCCTTGGTGTAAAAATTTCGTATTTTGTAATTGCTTTCCGCTTGAAGCTTGACTAAACAAGGCTTGATGTCGTTATCTATTGTAGTTAGTAGTTAGCTGATTCTTTATACAGGCTTAGACTCAACATTATATTAACTGGGGCAGAACCTGCAACCTCATGCATATCAAAATGGTCCTGTAAGTGTTGTCAAAGCTTAGAGTTCCACTTCTCACGAACAAACTTTCACTTTTGAATGAAAAGCAAATAATTTGTTCATCCATTAATCCCCTGGAACTTGTCAGGTCTGATTTGCAAACAAGAGCTGCATACTGCACATAACATCAGTTTAATTTTCCGCAATTGATCATGTACTGTAGATTTTATTGAAACATTACCCTCATCTAGTAATCTTAACCGAGTTCGTAGCCTGAGGAATTTTATTTTATTTCTAGACATGGTATTTGAAGCAATTGTACCTCTTGCCCGTAATTTCCAAAGCATTCTATGTAGCCGTGGAGAAGTTTTAGTTAGCTATAAGCACTCAAAGGGCAACAAATTTCTTCACTTAAAAAATTTATCATTGCTATATGTACCTAATCAAATAGCGATTTGGTTCTGGAATGCTGCAATAACAGAATCGGAACATGAATTTGACACTTTTTACTTGGCGTTAATTTATTAATTTTAGTAAGTTTTTAAGTAAGTTATTGAAACTCATTAAAGTGTGAAACAAAAAACGAACTTTCTATGCTTTAGTGGCAACAGTCACGATTTGTGTAGTTGATGTTAACATTTAGCAAATTTCGTTAAAACGCAAGATCTAAAATATATCTAATTGGAAGCCTATACTGACTAGAAACAATTTTGAGATATATAAAATAAAAATACTCAATATGTTACCGAAAACAACCAAATCTGAATTGAATTCATCATGCAGTTGCGATGTCACCCTCGATTCATATTAAATGACATTTTTATTGATCGTCAACAATCCTAATGAAAGTGAAATGTTCAATCTCCTATCGCCATCAACCGTTCTTTTATATAAGTACCTTTTTTCGATCTAGCCTAAGCATACTTAGCACTGTAAATATTAGTGAGTCACTCGTACCTTCTGGTGTAGCTGTTCCCTCCATCTTGGCGGGTCGGATGCACGGTTTATTATAAAGAAAATATATTGTAAAGAAATACTAAATTAGTACAATTTTTATACAGAATTTCTTCACGTCACTTCAAAGGAAATGATCGCGTTTTGATCGATCATCATCATTATACATAAGTACTGTACATAATGTTCTTACTAGTAAGATTCAATTAAGTAATTATATAAGGTGGTACCAGAACGAGACCATGCACATCAGTATTATAAATAAGATTAACCCGACAACAATGTGAAATCGTCAGTATTGCTAGTGATATTTTTACGTTTCTCCCGTTTCACAACGTTATAAACATGTACATTTATTTAAATTTTCTATGTATATTGTATAAACTGTAAGTGAGAAAGGAGAAGATGTATGAATTTGTGTTAGTTTTATTTTTATTTTGGTTTTGATAACGAAAAGTGCAATATATTATTAGGCAATACATAAACGTGTTATTGTTCCAAAATATTTCGTAATTAATTCTCAAAACAAGTTAGCACTAAAATAGCAAAATTCTACTAATAACAATTGGAACAAAATTACCGCTGTTGGACTGAAAATTCTTTCCTCCTCTTATTGAAATGTAATTTAAAACAAATAACACGTTGTAATTACAAATTGTAAATACGTTTTATTGTACATTATTATAAAACTTTAATTACGAATTGAAGATAATTCAATAATTAAAATTGAAAAGCAATAATGAAATGCTCATTTTTCCATTGGACAAGCTTTTCTTTCATAGTTTAATACTTTTAATTTTATTATGTCATCGTACAGGGTAACAGAAATAAAACATATCAGCATTCATTGTCATTTTTTTCTAGTCGTAATGAAAGAAGGAAAAAATGGCAAAGGCCTCAAATATTGAACAAAATAAAACCCGACTACATACAAACTAGTTACATATCAATTTCTCAATAAGGGCTTATAAATACCGTGTAAATATCAATTGTAAATAATCCTCCTTTTATTTCTGAACGATTAACGAAGAATGTATCAAATTTTTCGTTTAACGCATATCAGAGTAACAACTTCTAGCTTTATTCGAGTACAAATTTGAAGAAGGAAAAACATGATAAATTTTAGGTAAATAATGAAAAAATTTAAAAGAAAAAGAACGCTTTTCTTCTTTTTCTTATAGACTTTTACAAGAAATCGATTTATCAATATTTTTTGTTATTGTTTTTTTCATGAAATCTAGTCATATAAAAGTGAATAAATAATTTTGATGTTTCGTAGTATAAAATTAATCTTTATTTCTTATATAGTATTTTACACTTTTTATTTTCAAATTCACCAAACAATCAAACGATAATCTGTAAAGCAGCAAATTACTTACATTAAAAGTATGTATATGATCAAGCTGATTCATAAATCTAGATTCAAACAATAATACTACAAAATATCATAATTATTTGTTAAGACGACATAATGTAATAACTCTAGAGGTAAGTTACACACTCAATACCAAAGAATATAGTCAAGGAAGCTCAATTAATTTTTCGCGTTTTACTTTTACCTCTATTGTTAAGTTCACGATTATACCAAGAAAGTTAAATATTATCTAAATAAAAATTGTTTCTTTAATGTGATTTTGTTGTGTTTATAAGAGTTCCTCGCCACGAAATATAAATTTACAAATTCTATTGGTCCTCTTGTATATTCTAGATGAGTCATGTAATAAAAGTACAGTAAAAATAAATCTTGGTGTTACTATTCTTTTATGATTTTTATTTTTGTATGTAGCATCCCAATGTGGAATGTATCGAAAAGAATTTACGAAGGTAAGTGTACTTGAATATGCTTAGAAAAGAAGTAACTAACTAACGGAAGAAAACTACATATGTTCACGTTTATATTTAAAATTAACTGTGTTATAGTGCCATTGCATCGAACCTCTCGTGTTATCTAGGGTGCAATAGATCCGCTTTGTTGGACAAAGCGTACTGCTTCTAATACCAGAAGATAGCCAGTGGCACTCGTTGCACTTGAATCACTACAAGATTTTTATTTATTTATTCTATCTTCAAATTATCGATTCATACGCGAATTCTATTAATTCAGATACATAAAACAAAAACTTAAAGTTCTATTTGCTACCATTGACTGAAATAACTTAAATAAGGCTAAATAATAATTCCGTAATTAGTTAGAAAAATATTCGTGGAAGCAACAGATTAGTATTCGTATAACTCCGAACGCCCAATAAGAAGAAAAATTGGTTCACGAAGCATTGTAAAAAGGCATTAGAAAAACGCAATCAAGCAGGGCTAATCGTTCTGGCGAGACCAACAGAAGACAACAAAAGAAGGCACGATGCATTAAAGAAAAAGCGAATCAGATTTGCAAACTAGAAAAAAGAAATCAGCAGCGAAAATAGCAAATAATTGCATATGTTGATGACGTACTAGACAAAATATTTGGTAAAATAGAGAAGGCTGCTAGAGCATAAGAGGAAAAAGAAATAGAAAACTGATTAAGTGAGACAAGTAAAGTAATGGGCTCATTGAAGAAATTATTGAAGTCTAAAGAAGTTTCGAGAGCAGCAAACATTAGAATATACAGGACAGTAATAAGGTCAACAGCAGTGTATGATTCTGAAACATCGGTGGCAACAAAAGAAGACATATGTAGACGAAAAACCAATCTCGACTTAAAAAAATTATAAGGGTATAGTAACATAGTACAGTCATCAAAGTTCAGAGACTGCGATGTCTGGGTCATATGATCAGAATGCCAAAGCACAGACATAGTAGAAGAGCACTGGAAGAAGAACAACGAGTAAAAGAGAAAAGGGGTAGACCAAACCAAAAATGACTGGAAGCAGTGATGATAGACTTACGAATTCTGGGTGTAATGGATTGGAAAAGAACGGCACAAAATAGATCCCAATGAGAAGAACTGTTAAAAGGATGGAAGAACTGTAGAAACTTCGTATGAACTAGGTCATGGGTCTTCAGGGTCTGTAGAATCCGCATATATAACTCAGAACGCCATAATCTCTCATTAATTTACGACACGTGTTTCGACAACGCCTTGGTCGCCATCATAAATCAAATCGCACATTCAGTTTTCCTGTATTAGGAACACCTACAACCCTTGAAGGCACATTCTGTGGAAATACATTTTAAAAACTTTGTACACACCTATAGAAGCAAACTGAAGATGCATACAATTCCTTCCTCATAGGCTGATAAAAGGCAACTAAGAGATTTTGCGTAAACTTCTTGAGATATACTTAATTATTAATTGCTAACTCATGTTCGTGTTAGGGGACCACAATGAAGGCGGGTGCTTCAACTTCATTCTCTAATAATTGTCAATTCAGATCGTAATTCATTTTATAAGCCATAAGCCATAAACAAAAGATTGAAACAGCATTGTAGGTAGTCGCAAACTGTATAGAAATCATTTATATATTATTGAAAATAATAATTCTAGAAGTATATAGAAACAGGTTTTTGTTTAATACATAATCAAACATTACCACCAACATTTTAATTCAAGAGGACCTGATGGCTAGGCTCTATTTTGTTCCTATCAACTATTTAAATAATGTAATAACCTAAAACTTCCAAAAAAATTAAGCAAATATTCTTACAAAGTTCTCAAAATTAAAAAAAAACCACTTTTGCGTTTGTGCTTGCATACGTAAGGTGTGACATAAAATAACCTATTTTCAAAATAGGGAATGATCCTGTTGCTGGAAATTCTACGAAACATGGTACCGTTATGCCAAACTATTTCTGCCGGCTCAAAAATTGTTTAAAAATCTCTGACGGTATGTATTTCACATGCCAAATTTGGTATACTCTGCCATAATAGTAATATTCTAAACAGATTAAGTTGAGGGAAACTTAGAGCGCAAAAGATTCTTCTTTTTTATACCAGTTCCACATCTTTTAAATATTGATTCAAAAATTGTTTCAATTTTGTTTGTTGAAAATCACTGCACTTTTAGATGGTGTGCTATTGGAGAATAATAATAATGTAATCTGGCTGCATCCCTTCGACTTCCACTAGTTTGCAGATTACAATGATGAGGACATATCAATTTTATGTTAAGCATTTCTTTATTTATGCAGTGAAACACATGCATGAGATCCAATTAGCAAACCAGTATCAAAATTTATATCCAAATAGGGAACATTGTCCCATGCTTTAATTTTCGTATTGTTAGTTTTGCTTTTATACCTGTCCACAACATTTTGATTTTTATTCTAGGCATATATGTTAAAATGCGATTTTGATACCAGAAAATTAAGTGGAGGTGTATTCCAGGCTTTTAAGTAATCTAATAAGACAGCAATTGATAATCTACTCCAATTCATAACGGAAATAATACCATCAGTAACAGTCAGAAACGCAATTTCATACTCTTTGATAAAACAGTATCATCAACCAGGGTTGTCCAACGCGGATTTTAATTAATTTAAAGTATGTTATAGCTATACCTTTCCTTAGTACCCAGATACGAGCTTTTATCCTAACGCGTCCTAGTTTCTGAGAAAATCAACGTTGTTTAACGCGTTGAATAAACGCGTTCATTTCTTTATATCGATATTGTTAGTTTCTCAAGAAGCAAGCTTTCGTAGCCCAATGGATAACAACTACGCTTGTCACGCTAGTGGCTCACGTTCGATTCCTGCCAGTACATTTTTTTATCTTATTGTTCACGATATTAACAGTTATATTTCATGCAAATTATTCATAAATCATATTTTTCGCCGTCATAATTTTATTATTAAATAAATTGGAAGCAAATCTGCCTTAGGACGGGTATTCGAATTTTTTTATTTTTTTTTATATAAAAAATGGACAGTAAATAAGAAACGGACTGCAGGTAAGAAATGGACTGTAGGACAAGCAAGTGCGTTCAAATATTCAAACATCAAAAGACAACGCTCTGCTTCAAGAGCAGATTTGCTTCCAATTTATTTAACAATAAAATTATGACGACGAAAAATATGATTTATGAATAATTTGCATGAAATATAAGTGTTAATATCGTGAACAATAAGATCAAAAAACGCAGGAATCGAACGCAAGCCACCATTGTGGCAAGCGTAGTTGTTATCCACTGGGTTACGAAGGCTTGCTTGTTGAGAGGGGTTTCTCTATAACATAATTGAGATTCTTTAAAATCCGTGTCGGACAACACTGATGTATCCTTGTAAGTGTAAATAATTTGTAGAACTGCTTTTTCTGACTACAAATATAGTTAAAGCCTGTTCCCAAGAATCAGAAAAATAATTTTCAAGGAGTATCATATAATGTAGATGAGATGAAGAATACTTGCTGAGCAAAGCTATCAGTACTACTCACACTAATTCCATCATAATCCGAAAAACATGTTAGGATGATTTTCAAGAAATCATAGATTTTGTTCCACGTGAAAACTAAAATAAAATTCTCCAGGAGCCTGATTAGTTCTGTTAATTTATACAGCCTTGGCCAAAAGTATTTGCCACTCTTCACAGCTCTGATTACAAGAAGTATGTAAGAAATAAAAGAATTCTTTTGTGCATATTTTTTGTTATGTGTATAAACAACGTATATTAATATTGGAAGGATCCTCCACACGCTTTTATGTCTTCACGAATCCATCGAAGGCAGACATCGCAATTTCTCAATTTTTTGCTGCAATCCAGTCGCATTCTACTTAGGTACGTTAATTCACCAGCTTTAGGCATCCTTTATTACTGAATAAAGTTATACTGCATAAAAAAAAATCACAGACACAATATCTTTTCCCTGCCAATAGCCATATGTATTGGCCGCTTTCCGAAAAATCAAGTTATATGAACATTATTGTATTTCTGCGAAATATGCTAGATACTGATTTAACTAGATGACTTGTTATACGCTATTTTTGGTGATTATTTTTGAATATTTCTGAAGGAGATAACGTATAAGTTGCGAATGTCAGAGAAAAAATATTGGTGTTTTTTTTGTGCAGTATAATTTTACTGGGTAACAAAAGATGCCTAAAGCTTGTGAATTAAGGCAAGTAGAATGCGATTGGATTGTAGCAAAAGCTCGAGAAATTGCGGTGTCTGCCTTTGATGGATTCGTGAAGTCACAAAAGCCTATGGAGGATCCTTCCAATATTAATATTCGTTGTGTATAGACATAACAAAAAAATATGTACAAAATGAATTTCTTTAATTTCTTACATATGTACTTCTTGTCATCAGAGCTGTGAAGGATGGCAAATGTTTTTGGCCAAGGTTGTAGGAGAGAAATTCGTATCTATTGCAGAATCAGAAACTTTGGCCTTGAACAAAACCCATTCTCAAAATCAAGAAACTTAGTAGGTCATCTTAAAATCCTACAACATTAGGGAAGCTGGCTAAACTAAACCAAAATGAGCTGATACTAGAGTCATAATACTCAAGAATATACCTACTAAGCTTCTTCATGAGCTTAAAGGTCAACTGTAACATGGAGACTGAAGATACTCACAATAGGTCTTACAGGTCGTCAAGGCGCTAAAGAAAAAAAACAAAATTTCTGATCGATACATTTTTTAATCTGATCTATTCTAATTGGCAGTCCATGGTGTTCTACCCTTAATAATTTTATTAATTTTCAATAACGCATAGTTATTGTACAGATTTTTTACATCATCGTTGTCCCATATCAGTTTCATCCACGTGGTCGGAAAGAACTATTAATATGTTACACTTCTAGTATTTTAATTTTTGTTCTACATTTTTGCTTTCAACATTTTTAAAAACTCTGATATACATCAAGTTCCATTAAGTTGTGAATTTGACACTCCTGACAGAAAGTTACATTCAGCTCTCGTATTTATAACCTTACGACTATTTTTGTTAATATTGATTAATACTATTTTTATACCAATTTCATTCTCCTTTGCATGGCTAAGCAATAAATATAGGACTATGTACATGTTTGTATTAAAATATTCGTGCT
>SMLS01071822.1:0-14512 GCA_004785975.1 Popillia japonica | reverse complement strand
ACATGTAACAGCAGCTGACATCTTATTAGGATATTTACGGATTCAATTACGCGCACGAAACAATGTTTAAATATACTTAGTGACATTAGAAGTGTTACATCTAGAAGGAATCATTTGTTTAACTTGATTTTTTGGCAATGTGAAAATTTTATTAGCATGTAACACCTTGTGGCACCTCATTCCAAGCAACTTTAACTTCGTTGATTAACTGCGCCAAAGTTTCTGGAGGATGGCGCAAAGTGGACAGCCTCTTCCCGCGTTGCTCTCCACGCCGGCGTCGTACCCTTCCACGGCCATCGTGCATACCTAGACAGAATACCAATTCACCGCTGAAGATGGCATTATGCCATTCTGCTTCCAAATGCTGCTGTTCTCTGCACCAGTTCAAGCGTTGATGACAGTGGTCCTCATTCAAAACAAGCACTAATCGTGGACGGTATGAAAAAAGAGAATCGAATGCGGTGATATAGTGTACGCATAGTAACAGATCTACCTTCGTCTTCAAACCATTGGTCAGCGATTTGACGCATTGTAGCAAAATGGTCTCGTAGAGCTAGTTGTCTGAAGTGCCTATATTCTGGTACGCCTCGGTTGACCAGTGAGTCTTCTTCGTGTGTCTCTATCTTCTTTTGTCCACACACGACACACACGCATTACCTCAATGCAGTACAATTAACACGACCGCCAATTTTGCAATAGGACAAACCACCATCTGGATAGGAAACAATTCTAACCTTAAAATTTGTTGAGCGACACGCAATAATACTAATAATAATAATAATAATAATAATAATAATAATAAAAATAATAATAATAATAATAGTGAGTTTATTAAGCAGATCATAGATCATAATTATACATGGTATAGAGTGTCACCTAATCAATAAATCAATACTTGCCTAAATGCATCGGAATCACATAAACGATGCTCTTCCTTCAGATCCATCAGTAATGGAGGAAAATTAACAAAAGACCGGTCGACCCAATAGGCACAGAAGCATGACAAGATACAGCAATCCCACACAAAATTATTTTAATCCAAGAAAAAGATGTTCTTTGTACTTATTCTTGAACATGACATGATGTACAGGACAAAGATCTGAGGTTCATAGGAATAGAATTATAAACAATAGCGACGTTATAAGAAAAGGATCGCTTAAAAATAGCAGTATTAAATAAGGGCGGAGTAAGTGCGCCCTTAAATCTAACATTAATATTGTGAACATCAGTTCTAAAGGTCAGTCTTCGGTGCAAGTAAGGGGGTACTCCAAATCGAAATTAAATTATAACAGAAACAAGCAAGGTGTAATTTCCTTCTCATAATCATATTAAGCCATCCCACCCAAGCTAGTGTATGGGAAATATGCTGTCTCTTCCTAATACCATAGATAAATCTTAAGCAGGATTTGAACTTTTTGTATTCTGCGATTATACTTCGAATCCAAACAGGGAGCATAAACAACATCACAATAATTAAACCTAGATAGAATAAGCGATTCACAGAGGGTCTTGCGCAATTCCACTGTCAGAGAATCCCTTCTACCACACAACACCTTAAGTTTCCCAAAAGATGCGCCCGTAACTTTCGCCACATGCTGTCTAAATCTTAAATCGCAGTCAATTGTGAGACCCAAGTTCTTTGCCACTTCAATAACGTTTAAATTTTCTCCATTCACTGTTAATTTAATTTTAGTAAATAACTTTTGGAGCGCCTTTGGCCGACCAAACACGATGACTGCCGTTTTGCGTTGATGGTAAGCCCGTGTGCCAAAGATGTATCATAAACCATTTGAAGGTCATCATTTATTTGCGCAATACTAGTATCAATCTGTTCCAGGTCAAACGAATGATAGAGCTGATACATATGGTACTTACATACTTTTAGCTTTCGTAACAAATATGAAGAGTAAATAGAATACACTAGAGGCCCCAAAATACTCCCCTGAGCAACCCCAGCATTCAAACTTTTATACTGTAAGAAGTCGTTACTAATGCGTATTTGCTATTGCCGCCCAGTAAGGTAACTTCTGAAAAAAGAAATAGAGTTAGCATCTAGACCAATATAGTATACAATACTAAACAGTAATTCGTGGTTTATTACATCATAGGCCTTAGAGTAATCAAGGCGGATAAGCATTTTACTGTTGTCAGTAGCAGTAAGTATATCGTCGATTACATGCATTAATGCTGTGACACAACTATAGCCGGTCCTGAAACCAGATTGATAAGGAGGCAGAATGGAGTTAGTCTCAAGGTGTTGACGTATTTGAGTTGCAACTGATCTCTCAATGACCAATAACTAAACTTTTCTATATTAGTCAGCTCTCATGAACATGAATCTCTTCGCAGAAAAGTAAGAGAATTTTTTTCACAAAAAAGTATCAATGATAGGAAGTTGACATTCTTATCATAGCATCCTTCAAATATAATCATTTTGGTGCTAAAAACTCAAGTTGAACAAACTACACCTTCTGAGTGTAACACTTCTAATGTCATTGAGTATATATTCTCATGTATGACAAGCTTCTTTAGCACGCAAACAAGTTTTAACTTAAATAACGTCTTGTATTCATCTAGATACCACAACATACCAACTTGTATGAATGTGGAATGTGTATACTACAATTTGTACTGCTATCTCCGCGGCATCCTTTACAAAGTTTGCCGCAGAGGTTATGTTTGAGACGAATGCAGATCAGCTTGATAGTTAGAGTTAAGGCGATTGCATTAGAATATGATTGATCTGTTCCAAATTCGTGATAGGATATTCTATGGTTGTCTCAGTAATTGATGTATTAGACTGTAACAAAAAATAACGTACATACATACACAGTATTCAGGGGGGCTTGATTATGTGCGAAAAATTCAAGACTACAATCGATACATCACAAATCTTGATCCCCTTAATATCATTTACAGATCCTCTATAATATGTATACTAAAATCTATAACGACGGAAAATATTCCTCCGTAATAGTATGCTATAGAAAGCAGCAAAGCAGAATTTATTGATGCTGTTCTCTTTGGCATACTTCTACATACCTCCATTTCCCGTTATTGAGAGCTTTCATAGCAGAACATCACCTCAGCAAATATATTAGCCGCCTCGATAAATCAAAAATTTTCCGTTGTTATTAACTTTATGCTTGTACAACTTTTACAGCGCCCTCTTTTATACATAATATGCCATAAACCGCAATCGTAAACAGGACCTCTAAGTATGGCATATATACATACATATTCTATCTCCTATAAATTTCTAGTTGATATTCAACGGATCTGTTGACACATCATCAATCGCAAACGCAAACAGATACTTAATCGGCAAAATATATTGCAGAGATATTTCCGAAATAAAATAGAACCGAAAGGATAAGAATATTGTTCGGTTAGACATTATTTCTTAACTCGATCTCGTTCATTGTCAATGAGAGCTTAAATATACTGATTCGTTCACGATAGGGCAACATTGTAACTTTATAGCTCTGCACTTAACGAACACAGTTGATAGTTTAATTGCACCACATTTTTTTTTGATTTCAACGTAGATATGAAGTTATCCCTACTTTATAGCATATACTACAGAAATTCACAGGACACCACATTGGGAGGATCGGTTAATTTCCTATGTCTATCTTCATATATGAGGATCTCAGGATTGTTAATTATTCTATTGTATGCTTGGAGAAACGCTTGGGATTGACGAATATTTTGGGATTTGACATAGTTTAGACAAGAAGCCAGTGCACTTGTGTTGACCTTATGGTTCCAGAAATAATGAGCTGCACGTCTACTAATTTTGTATGGCCCCTTTTGCTAGACACAGACGCGTAGTATTCTACCACAGACTAGACAAGGCTAAGGCCAGTAGTTCTTAGTAGTAGTATTGATCTTGCTAGCTTATGGAATATTTTATTTCTAGTTTTTAGTTTTTGAGCTGTTGAAGGTTCCATTAAAATACACTCTAAGCTCCCCCGTATTTGCCATTTTGTTACTAGCAAGGGGAACACCAAGGTTGTCCGACAGGGATTTTAATGAATCTCCACTATGTTATAGAGGAACTCCCTACATACCCAGGTATAACAAGGACGGAATTCATCTGTCATCTCTGGAACAAGAAACTGTGTCTGGAATTTTCGAACCATTACCTGCACTCAGGAAATTATTTGGAACAAAGCTTCTGGAACAATTAGCATAAGTGCCTCACTTACAAACGGAGTTGAGGTTTCTTAGATTTATAATTCTTCAGGGGTTGTTCTCAGTATTGAAGAGCAAGATTATTGGTTATAAAAATTCTCTCGATCAAAAGAAACAAAATCAACACCAATTGCAAAAGAAAAACAATTCCAAATTTTGTATTAATTCTTATCGTAATCTTTCCAATTTGATTCTGAGATTTATGAGTATATTAGATGTACATATCTGTAACGTAAAATACGACAAAGAAAAAGAAGTAAAACAGAAACTGAAGGCTGAGAATGACATCCTTCGAAGATCCGCCATTGTTTAACCCGCCCTATGAACAGCATAAATATATATTGTGCCTTCCTAAATTACAAAGTTGATCCCCCTAGGCTGTAATACTTCTAGATGTTGGCGGATACAAAGTAAATATGAACAAAAAAATGGTTCCACTCTTATAAGCCGAATAATAAATGAGTACCGAACAGCAACACTTCAACCACAGCAAAGTATCAGCAAGGCGTTTTTCACGTTTGCCTACCCTGGAGAGGAAAGTTAATATTTTTAGTTCGCGTGATGATAAAGTGGATAAACCAGTCTTCTTTTATATACGTTTAGATATTTCGTAGCGGATAAGGTCAGGAAGATATAGAAGTTTTCAAGAGGCAAAATCTACGAAAAATTACTACGGATTTGTTACAATGTATCTGGGACTTAATGGGGTTCAAACTTTGAAAAATATTTTTTTTAATTTTGTCTGTTTAGTGTTTAATAGTTGTGGCCAAAAATTAATAATGTAATAATACACACCTGTACACGTCTAGGCATCGACAAAATGAGATGGTCCATATCTGCGTGCAGCACCTCGTTCCAAGCAACTTTAACTTCGTTAATTAACTGCGAAAAAATTTGTAGAGAATGGTGCAAGGTGGACAGTCTTCTCTCCATGATATCCCGCACATGTTTGATGGGGTTTAAATCCCAGGATCGGGGTGACCAATGCAAAAGATTAACGCCTGCTTCTGGAGACAATCTATAGTTCGACGAGCAATATGGGGACGTGCATTTTCTTGATTAAAAAAGAAGTGTGAACGGCCATCTAGATAAGGTAGTCAACTACATACATGCCTCCTAACAGCTAACCCAATATCGCGTTGCTCTCTATGCCGGCGTCGTACCCTTCTACAGCCATCGTGCATACCTAGACAGAATTGCGATTCGTCGCTGAAGACGACATCATGCCATTCTACTTCCAAATGCTGCTGTTCTCTGCACCAGTTCAAGTGTTGATTGCAGTGGTCCGCAGTCAAAGGAAGCACTAATCGTGGAGGGTATGAAAAGAGTCCAAAGGCTCGAATGCGACGATAGGTTTATCTTCTTTTCCAAACTATTGGTCAGCGATTTGACGCATTGTAGCAAAATGGTCTCGTACATCTAGTTGTATGAAGCGCCTATCTTAACGCTTTATGGTACGTCTCAGTTGACCACGTGGTCTTCTTCGCGTTCCTCTACCTTCTTGTGTCCACACACTACACACATGCATTACCGTCATTGCAGTACAATTAATACGTCGGCCAATTTTGCGATAGGACAAACCAACATCTCGATGGGCAACAATTCTATTCCTGTCAAGGTCACTAACACGCTGATAATTTCGATGTCTTCGAACTCCAGGCATTTTGTTAGGCGTAACACTTGTGGACTGACACGCAATAACTAAACTTTTCTATATTCGTTAGCTCTCATGAACATGAATCTCTTCGTAGAAAAGCAAAAGAATTTTTTTTCGCAAAATAATTTTATACGAAAAAAGAACTACAAAATGTGACACCTTTTAAAACAATCTTTCATACCAGCTGTATTATGTATTGAGTTAAGTTAATTTATAGTTAAAGCCGAACCTACGCATCAGGGCCAAATTGAATAAAAAAGTTGCGTGTAATAGAAAAACGATCTCTTACAAAATATGATGAATCGTGTAATGTATAAAGGTAGTGCTACCCTAGCAATATCGTTATCGGTGGATCTAAATTACAAAATAACGATGCAAGTGATTGATGTGTCACCATGTAAACATTAAACACCGCTTTTAGGACCCAATTTTCCGCTAAGATAAACAGAATGTATCAATATTATAAAAGAAGCTTTATTGAATATTATTTAGATTGTAAGGAAATTACATATCTCTGATAGTATTGAAATATTTTCCTTAAACTGCTATGTGATTTACGACACATCAATCATGAAATACATTCTTGTAATTTTTCTTTCCCGTGGAAAATTCCATATTTATGAGGATCGCAGAATGAAAGCAGGCGGACGTAAAAACAAACTAGGACTTTGCTTCTAGATGCACTGCAACGAGCAATTAATCACATTCTTTGTAGGTAGGGGCCCACAAGATTTATTGCAGTCTTCCATTCCTGTTGCTCTTTCGTAACACGATGATAATTTTTCAAGAGTTTTATTCGTATCGGATATTATAAAAAAATGTATATTTTGATATTATGGCTTTGGAATTAATGACTCTGAGAGTAAGATACTAAGGTAGCGCACAGTTTACTTCTTTTGTTCGCATAAAAATTTAGTTAGAAGGTTTAACAAGGGATTATCGAAACGTGGCAAATCTGGAAGACAGGACCTAAATTACAGAATTTGTTCATACTTTGGTATAAAAACTGATCCAAAACAGAAAGGAGAAATGGGTTAAATGATCTGTTGGTCGCACTGGTCTATTGGTCGCGCTAGTTTACCGGTGGCTGATTCGACCAAACTCGAAAACTGATCCAAAACAGAATGGAGAGTGTGAATGGGTACCTATAGGTCAGGATATAAGACCTTATTGGCAGAATAAATTCCCAAGTACGTACACACATTTTACTCTTACAAAAGTTGCATATTGCAATCCGTACATATGTATGTATATGGTAGATATTGTAACTGAATACATATTGCGAAATAATTTTTCGACCTATATTAGATGGTCGCATGTGAATATATCGAGGTGCGATCCGCTCATGTAACAAAATCATTACTATAATATATAAATTAGGTTAGTTCAAGATTGCAAAGGGAAATTAAAACAATTTCAATAAAGGATTTGTTATCTTTGAAGGCCAAGTGTACTCATGGGGACAGTACTCCAAATAGAGCGAGGGCGTAACCCGAGCAGTATTTCCCACATTTAGGAGCTGTTGTGAGGGTTTAGATCAAGAAGAAGATTAGCTAATTGGTGCGTTAGCTTAAATGATCAGTTGGCCTAAATGACCGGTTGGGTTAAATGACCTGTTGGTCGCGCTGGTCCATCGGTGGCTGGTCCGACCAAACTCGAACTAGTACTCTGGTATAAAAATTGATCCAAAACAGAAAGGTGAGTGTGAATGGGTACCTATAGGTCAGGATATAAGACCTTATTGGCACTAGATATCCGCTAACCGTTTTTCAGACAGAAATATATGTCATTGAATAATGTGCTCAGGAATGTGTGAAGAGACATATCAGGGCGCTTCTATGCTGTTTTCAGACAGCCAAGTGATGTTTGCCTTTAATTCCAAGATAGCATGAGACTGTCTGCCCACTCCCAATCCTCTTTCCTAAAAAAAGCACAGTTGCACTGATCTGGGTACCATTATAGTAACAAGTCTGCTGATGGGCTTGCATGTTAAAAGAAACCATCTTCAACAATAGACGAAGACTAATCCAAAGATCCCGCAGTGGATCAATACTCCAAGCATGAGACAATCTAAATTTTTTATTACTTTCTGATCCGCTAAACTGAAATTCGCGGTGGAAGTTAATAAGAGGGATTTCAGTACAACAACGACTTTATTTACTGTTTGAGGCCTCATTCTCTCAGAAAATATAAGGAAATGACATCACTACATCACACAAAAGCACCTGGAACTGGCTGATACTAGGCTATGGTCCTCAGAAAGATATTGAGCTTTGTCGAAATTTTAGGAATGGATTGGGATTAAAACATTACAGAAAAGATCTGATAAATCACTGTAAATATGACCAACGAATGCCCAACAATCAACATCAAACAATAAATCGAATCTAGAAATGCATCATGGGCGATGTTTTTATAGTTCAGCCATATAATTTCTTGAAATAATTAATGAGAACATCTGATTATCTCATTCCTGTTCTGCAGCCTTTCTTGATGCTTTTCCATAAAATGCTCCACAGTGAAGTCAGGATTGTAACTGAACCGGTCTATCGCATTTTCATTATGGTTTTGGATCCATTCTGCTATCCTGTAGGCGATGGGGATTGGATGGTTGTCTTGTTGAGAGATAACATCATTATACTCTAATAGAGACATGACTTGTCTTGTAAATCTTTAAACCTAGTAGATGAGGCCTAGGAATTGCTGCAGAAGTCCCAGTCCACATGTTTATGGCAAACGTGCCTCTGGTATCAACTTTCTTTATATATTTTTGTCTAGCACCCATATGGTTCGTTAAGTTCACTTATCACAAACGATGGTGAACAGTTAAAACTGACGCCAAAAAATTTATAAGGTCCACTGATTATAAAACCAAAGAGAAAAGACTATTTTTGATGATTCCAATTATTGTCCAATCATTTTTTCTGTTGAAGTTTACGAACGCCTAAAACAGGCTTTTCTGTTGATCTACCCAATCTGCCTCCATTGTCTTACAGTATAATTGACGAAACCCTTTGCCAATGTTAATTCAACTGCTGCCCTAAACCTTCAGACAATCCCAATAAAGATTATAATTTTAATTTTCTTGAAGTAGGATATTGGAGCCACAATTTGGGATTTTAAGCAATTTCAATGTTAAAATTTTGTTGAAATAAGCATTATCAGGTTACAATTTGTGGCAATCCAAAATTTGTTTCTGGAAATATTAAATAGCCGGAGAATATTTTTTTTTTTAACTTATCTTATTATCCAGATAGATATCCTGATTGTTCGAATTGCAGTGTTATCATTGACCTAAAAAGTGGAAAAACTATCTGGATAATAAGATTATAAATAACAGAAATACTAGTTGGGCTTTAGTTATTTCAGAATACGACCAACATAACTCAAACATTTATCCTTCCAAAACTGATCCTCAAGGAAACCCCCAAAGCTGACTTTGACTTCGAGAAAATATATCCATTTCAAAACATCAGACAGTTTTTCAAATCGAGAAATACATCACTTGCCTATCTGAGGAAACTACATCGCATTTTTTCCATATTTCCTGTAGATAAACGTAAATCTCCCGAAGAGGACATCCCTTACGCATTTATTCGCTCACTATGTTTCCCCGAACGGCACTTTTTAACGTTTTTCCTCGGCGAGTGACGAAAATTCGAACTTTCCCTTATGTCGGAAATAGAGAGATTTATCTCCGGGGCGGTATCGCCTTAAATGAAAATTATATGTTGCTGCGTCGTTTCTCTAGAACGGGTAAAAAAGCACTTGTTTATTGTATACTGTAACCCAGAAAAAGACCAACTTACAAGACGTTCCCTAGAGAACGGGATAAAACTTTAAATTGAATTAGGCGGAGTAGTGTTGAAGAGAATTGTAATTTATAACGTTTTTTTTGCTGTATAAGGAACGAGTCTGTTAAACTCGCTTACATAAAATGCAGGCGTTGAAGTTAGTTCGAGCGTTAACATAGACTATTTTTTATATTGCGCTTTATTCGTCTCTTTCGTGCCTTTTTATTACATGTCTGCAGCTATATATTAGCTGAAGAAGTACTCTCGTAAAATTAGACGTGAGTGGATCTATTGAGTTGAGTGGTACAAAATACGTATTACGTAAGTGGTCAACACTACAAATTAATAATCACATTATTTATTATTTATAACCAATACAGAATTTTTAGTACCCTTAAACACGAAAACACTGCATAATATGCATACACAACGAGAAAATATACTAGATATGCGCATTTTCTAAAAGTGAATAAAGTTTTCATATACGGAACGAATATATTTTAAACTATTCTAGTTCTATTCTAGCTGACATTTTACGTATACAGTGACATGTGCCCATATGGCAAACGTAATAATTATTTACGTAGAAATTCCAGGCAGAGTTTGCGCGATATATGAAAACTATTAACTTTATCTGGTTGTACCGAGCAAAATCAACGGCAAAAGTTTTAATGGTCATTTAAATCGCGTTTAAAATGTTTTGCAAGTACGTAGTGGCAACGAATGAACGTAAAATATGAATTCCTATCCGCTTATGTTTGCATACTTTCAGAAATATGCTGTACATCTACTACAACGGCCAGTCGTTTATCATTTCGTTGTAGAAAATATTTGAACGAGCCAACGTAGATTTATTATAAAAACCAAGCAGGTCTTCAAAATTTATTATATATGTTCAAACAGATAAGACATCTACTGCTTCTTTTTATTTGAAAGATGCAAAAAAATTATAAAATGTATGGAAAGGTTTTGTCCTTCATAGTGCTTAGTGGTATTACTGTCGATATTGGCGAAAATTGGACAGACAAAATTAAAGGTGTCGCTGCTTTTAATTCCACACAAACACAAAATACAATATAAAATCAGTTCAATTGCTAAACAAGGCAACGAATTCGTCTATGGAATAAATACAATTTTGGTGCAATATATTTTTAAGCCTAGCTTTGGGCGACAAAAACTCCGTGTGCATGGCTGGAACATTCGCAAAAAAGCAATACCATAAATATGACAGTCTCGAGTGAACTTCACTACAATAAAAAGACAAAACTGAGTTTAAAGGTAACACATTAGACAATATTCTAATCTGGTTAGAAGCTCTGCCCATGTCAGTCATAACACTAGTACAATATCCAGTCTACAGTTTCTTCAAGATTAATACCGAGAAATTTCAAATTATTATTTGACGACAAAGAAACAATATCAGGTGTTTCGGATTTTCGCTTTCCGCCCCGCAAAACCTGCAGTCGCTATTGTGTTTCAGACCTATTCTTGTCATGTGTTTCCCAAGGTGGCAGCGCCCTGTGAGAAATCCCACAAGTACACGTAGTTTATTCCTACTTAATTCCAGCTTAGTTCTTCGCTTATTGAAGTTTCCAATGAATACCTTGGAATATCTCAGACCGGGAAGATTTTCCCAGAGGGTTGCTCTGAGTTTCTACTACCTGTCCTTGACTTCTCCTTCATCCTGCTCATCCCTATTCTGCAAAATGGTTCCGGATGCTTACGGATACGTCAACATTAAATTTCAATTTGGATCTCGTCGTATGAAAGAGCATGTAATGAGTTTTTTCAAGATTTAGATAGAAATTGTTATTGGAAAACCACTTATGTAATTCAGACAATAAAATGTTTGCTCCGTTCTGTACGTCCATGGGATCGGTCTCTGTAACAACTGCAGAGGTATCATCTGCATACATATATAAAGAACAATTAATGAAATCGACGATGTCGTTTATGAAGATCAAAAACAAGACAGAACCCAAAATTGAGCCCTGTGGCACTCCGAGGGTTAAAGGTAGATACAGGGTGTGTTTGAAATAAAAGCAAATACTATGAAAAATGGAAAGATATTATTTTATTAAACTTAAATCCAAAATATTTTCCGCAAATTCCTTCCCAGACACGAGAACAAAAATTACAAAGTTTTTTATAAACTATTTGTCGCGACACTGTCGAATATTTTCGAAGAAAAATGTGTATGTAGCGGAGGGCAGGTGCAGCGGCAGGCGATATTTAAAGTGTTTGTGGATTGGATGAACAACCGACACCTTCAAAGTTGCAGGAAAAAACGCCCATCTCAAATGATAAATTAATTAGTTGTTTATTCTTTATTTTCGAAAAAATTGACAACATTTCCTCCTCGCTAACTGGGAAAGCACACATACTACCACCAACATCGTCGCGCCCTCTATTTTTGGTTAGGTTTACAGATGAATTATTTGCTTATTCACAAGACTGAGAGGTTCACTCACGAAGAATTCATTACAAGTATTAGCTACCTTCAAAGGATCATCAACCAGATGGTCACCCACCATGAGCGAGATATCTTTATTGTTATTGGCCTTCTTACCAGTAATATTTGATATGGCGAACCATCTCTCACGACTTCGATTACCAGCGTTCAGAATTTTATTTGAAAAATATAGTGACTTTGTAGATCGTAATAAGGCATTGTGTCGACGCTTAATTTCAAGATATGTATATAAATCTAATATCCATCCACCTCGAAGGTGTAGGATTAAGTTTCAGAATAAATACCCCCTTAGTTGAGGATGTTTTAGGTGTAAGTAATACAAATTATGTAAATTGTAACTACTCACCTTTACTTCTTCGGTCACCCAATTGTATTTATTTTGTTTGGACGACAATGTAATATCTTTCAATAGGAAAAATATGTCGAAGTAATATATGAATTTATTATAAAAATAATTAAATGCTATATCAAATGTATCAAAAGTATGAAAATCCGGTCAATCTGTGTCAATAAGTGCATTAAGTAAACTTTACTAAAGTTATATAGGAAACAATATTGAAGAACAAACACCAATGTGTATCTTCTGCCGCAGATTTCATGATATTAGCAAAAACACAAAAAAATAGAAGAATTTCCTTGAAAATAAAGAGAAAAATAAGAGAAGACAGCCACAAAAGAGCCGAGCGAGAGAGATGGGAGAGAAAAATACAGAGAAAGAATGAACAAGAAGGACAAATGAAGAATTAGAAAACTTGTATAACAAACCAAGAATAACAACGATAGCTAGAGGCTATAAACAGAAGAGAGTGGAGAAGAAGTGCTGGTGAAGCTGTAGATCTGACAAGAACCTTAGGGACAATTTTACGTAGAATGTAAATAAGTGTATATTAGGACTCAAATAATAAAAGACACCAGCCCAAGGCCTGCAAAACCTGCTGAACTATCTAAAAAAAATGAAGCCTATTATTTTCTTTTTTCTTTTTCCGCATCTTTCTTATCTGCTAGGTTCTTCTCTGCGTCACCCATCCACCAGTTGCAGAATCCTTTTTCTATTTGACTTAGGGCACAATTTGGTCATCATATACATTGCATTTAAATTGTACCTACATACATACTACATACATAGTTTACGTCAATCTAGCTATAGATGCATATTTATTTACGTCATATTTTGGTCACCATTCTATTCACGTCTCCAGCAAAGTAACTTAACCTCTTAGGGTTAGTTGGCATATTGTGCTATATCGTCCATTTTGCAATAAAGTTAAGATAACGGCAAAATATACACATCAAGTTGATACCAAATAAGTAATTGCTTAAGGATGTACACAAGAAGCTTCGAAAAGAAAGCGATTATCATATTGTCTGATAGCCAAGCAGTTGTCAGGGCGGTGTAGTCAAATATTATCAGCTGAAAAACAGCAGTGTAATACTGAAGAAGTTCAAAAGTGGGAGAATCATCTTAATATGAGACAAGCTAACGGACTAATAGGAACATATAACCAAAAGAGATCTTCAGAATTTATCGAACTGAGCTAAAATTATATTTGGAAAAATTTGTGCAAAATAAATATCTTCAATTTTGATGACCTTTATTATATTTCTCAAAATTTCGCTAACTATTAGCCAAACCTGTGCATTGGACCAGTTTATTTTAATTAAAACTATATTAGGAGATATCTCCATCTTTTATTCACCGTGTATGAAAACATGATCAATTCTACTCCGCTGAGAGAAACGAAACGTGGCAATTCAACCGGAAAGTCAACGTAGAAGATCGTCGACTGCAAGATGTTCTATGCAATTCAAGTAGCAGTTTCCTCATTCAACCAATGCATTCATCTTTGAAATAAGCGTTTTAACAAATAGTTAGGTCACAAGAGTATGCGCTTTCTATTTATGTGAACGTAAGAAGATATTTCTCGAACACAAAAGCTCTACGAACGCAAACGAAAGCTCCTACAATGCACGTATAATACATATGTATATTGCAGCTGCTCCTGCAATATATGTAATTGCATCTTCTGTAGACGTATTTACGTAGGTATATACATAACATTTTAATGAAACCTCCATTTTATGTCAGACAAAAACTTTTTTAACAACAAACACTAACCAGATCATAGATATAAGATAAGGATTAACAGCGAAACTTTGATCAGAAACTTTTCGCATTCCGAAAAAGGACGTTAAACCATCGCACGCTAATAGTCCCAAGACGAAATTTAATCCGACAAAACAGCTACCCATCATCCGGAACAGCCCTACTAGTTACTTCCGAGCCAAGGAGTGAGCACGTAATGAAATCAAGTTATGGCAGTTGAAACTGTGCGTTCGCAGATTTGCCTCTCCCGCTTCTGAAGATTCACGGGCTGCGAGTACGGTTCAGTG
>ML219170.1:0-39882 GCA_004785975.1 Popillia japonica | reverse complement strand
TATTGCATTTTTGAATTGAACAATCGATTCTACGATACACTGTATTAAGTTACCCTATACCTATCTTCAACTGTTTTTGAGTTATTGTAATTTTTTTAAAAAAATTGCGTTTTGCGGAGGGATGTTTAATAGTCTTTCTTTTCCTCTTCTTTAAAGGCAAAACCTCCAGATTTTACTAACAGTAAGTAAAACCATAAAGGTTCACAAAATACCTTGGAAACCTATCACAACTTATACAGGGTGTTCAAAATTTAGTGGCAAAACCGAAAAACTTCAAACACAAAAAAGTCATTTTTTTCAAATGGAACCCCCTGTATATTTTTACATATTTAGATGACTATTTAAATTAGCCATCGATATGCTATTGGTATCCTTATACCTACCCTTAGCGGTTTTGTAGTTATTAACGCTTTTTACCAAATATTAATTAAAACCTGTATTAAAACCTATGCACATTTGAAAGTAGGCTGTGAGTATGATTAAATAAACGAATGCTTATTTAGTTGTCATTCTTATTGAAGTAAAAAGTCTATTTTATACAATGGAAGCAGTTGACGAATATTCTAATACTGATATTTTAAATTTATTCTACATCCATGGCGAATGTGGAAAAATTCTTAGCAGAACTTGTAGAACGTTGAATGAACGATATCCTAATCTACAACCAATTACCAAAGGTAAATTTAGAAGAATGGAGTCATGATTTTTAAATACGGGAAGTGTTAAGGTAAAAAAAAACTACACAAAACCTATTGTTGAAGTAGAAGAAAATGAAGTAAATGTGCTGGCTTATTTTCATGCTTATCCCCGGAGTTCGATAGTTTCAGCTTCAGGTGAAATGGGTGTCTCTTCAATGTCAATCCATCGCATTTTAAAACAGCATAGGATGCATCCCTACAAGGAAACATTAGTACAAGCCTTCCGCCCTGGCGACGAACAGAAAAGAGTTGCATACTGTGAAATGATTTTATTAAAAATTCAAGAAGACGAAAATTTTTTATCTAGAGTTATTTGGAGCGATGAATCCAAGTTTAATCGGGAAGGAATAGTTAATCGACGAAATAATCACTTCTGGGCAAGGGAAAATCGTCACATTTGCAGAACTGCACATTTTCAAGACCGCTACAATTTTAATGTATTCTGTTGTCTTTTAAATGATACCATAATGTACGAAATTTACAATGAGAATTTAAATGAACAGAAATACTTAGAACTGTTAAGAGGACCTGTTACAAACTTTCTTCGAACTTTACCTCCAAACATAAGGCAAGACTGTTGGTATCAAATGGATGATGCACCTGCCCACTATACCAGAGAGGTGTATGGGCAATTGACAGAAATGTTCGAAGACCGATGGTTTGGTTCAAATGGGCCTTGGAGTTGGCCTCCTCGATCGCCAGAATTGACGCCGCTTGATTTTTATCTTTGGGGGAAGATAAAATCTCAAGTATACTCTACACCTAGTGATAACACGCAAGACCTATTAAACCGTGTAAGAGTAGCATTTCAGCGATTAGGTCGAAACGAAATAGGCAGAGCAACTACAAGGGAAACTGAATTTAGGATTATAAAATGTCTTGAACAGAATGGCGGTCATATAGAACATTTATAGGTTCATTCAGTTAGTTAATCTAATATTTTGGGTTTTCTATTTTTCTTTGACACTAAAATCATCTTTATTTGTTTGTTGTGTTAATAACATCATTAAATTTTTGTAATATTTTGTAATAAACTAATTGTTTTTTTTTATTGTCACACTCACAGCCTACACACACAGCCTAATTAATATTTGGTAAAAAGCGTTAATAACTACAAAACTGCTAAGGATAGGTACAAGGATACCTATAGCATATCGATGGCTAATTTAAATAGTTATCTAAATATGTAAAAATATACAGGATGTTCCATTTGAAAAAAATGACTTTTTTGTGTTTGAAGTTTTTTGGTTTTGCCACTAAATTTTGAACACCCTGTATAAGTTGTGATAGGTTTCCAAAGTATTTTGTGAATCTTTATGGTTTTACTTACTGTTAGTAAAATATGGAGGTTTTGCCTTTAAAGAAGAGGAAAAGAAAGATTATTAAACATCCCTCCGCAAAACGAAATTTTTAAAAAAAAATTACAATAACTCAAAAACAGTTGAAGATAGGTATAGGGTAACCTAATACAGTGTATCGTAGAATCGATTGTTCAATTCAAAAATGCAATAAAATGCAGGGTATTCCATTTAAATGAAGAAAATTGATGGCAATTTCCGGTGATTCCGGTAGTTGTACAACATTGGAAATATTTTAGAACAAAAAAAGGCTATGCTAGAAGGTTATTCTTAATCTCAAAGTTTCAAGTTCATAGATAGTAAGGAACCCTGAAAACTTGTAATGAACGGGTTCCGTGGTAGACCCTATATATGATATTTAACTATCTAGCAAAAATTATAGTTACTTTATTCTTACTTATTACTACTACTTATTACTACCTATTACTACTTATTACTACTACTACTTATGCCTGCTATTCAGGCCTACGTACTACATTTACGTTATAAACAACATAGGTATGTAAATCACGCGCCTAGAAGCAAAACTCGACAAGTCACACCTTTTTCAAAAATGAGTTATATACTGCTAAGTGTTCGAAATGCAAAGCCGGTCATGTCCAGAGGCCATTTGGAGAGCAAATTCCGACAAGTAACTACGTTGTTCGCGTTTAAAATCTCAACCTAGATGCAAAAACCGACCAGTCCTTTCCTATTTTAGGTGCAAAAGCAGACATTGCCACTCCACCAATGACAAACCCCGGTTTGTTGCAGGTGACTGAGTAAGACTATCACAGAAGTTCAAAGGAAATCGCATCTGCTGTACACCATACACTTTCAAGTTTTGATTTTGAGGAAAACGTTAAAATGCTACGCCTTATTTGTGATGGATGTGGGTCACAAATTAAAAACACAACAATGGGTGGAATGTTAAATTATTGACTGCAGTATGAAGCTCCTCTGAATATAGAGTTGGTTGAAATGGTTTTTCCAGTTGTGGAGCACTCTTACATTCCACCCGACCGCGTGTTTGGGCAAATTGAGAAAAAATATAAGAAAGTCCCAGAAGTAGTCCATCCTGAAGAGTACATAGACATAATCAAAGAGTTTGCTAAAGTTTACAAAATTGGAAATGATGTTGTGGTCTGGCATTTTAAGTTTCAACCGTCAAAAAGGATAGTTCTGTTTAAGGGAAAAAACATTCCACTTGTAAGAGGTGAACCCTGTTATAGAAATTTGTTGAATTTTTTGTATACCCAAAAGCTTATGTAAACGGGGAAAAATATTTCTCAGATGAGCCCGTAGCCCATACAAAATGGAGTTCCCATCAACAATGATAAGAAACGAAATATAACGAAACTTTTAGAAAAACTTACCACGGAAAAGAATGGCAGAAGAAAGATTCACTGGTATTTTTCAACGAAGCGTTCCAAACTTTGTAGAGTGCCAGCAAGATAGAGAAGAAGAGAGCAACTGTGAAGAAGTTTTTGATTGTGGGACATAAAACTATGTTTGTCTAATAAGATTTATCATATTTTCAAGAATAAAATTTATTTTTACTAATATTTTGTTATTATTGTTAATATTAATAAGTACATATTATGATTCTTGAAACAAAAAGAATTTTTGGGATTTTTTCGTATGTTTTCTTTTCATTTTTAATAAATATGCAAAATTTTTGGAGCAAAACAAGACATGTCTATTTTATACATGAATTTTTCTGTTCTGCAATGCCTCGCAGATTTTCAGAAACGTTTATATTGATTTCCAAATTCGGTGAGCATCTCTGATACAAAAAAATAGATCCTAATATGTTTAAATAAACATTTTATCAGTTTTTTGGCTTTGCTTTTGGCAATTTTCTTTTCTGTCGACTTGTCGGGTTTTGCTTCTAGGCCTCTGAAATACATGTTCTGGACGCTTATACATTATAATCGTACTCCTTCTTCAATCAATATTGCTACTAATTGTATGCTACAAATAAAATTTATTAAGAAACTATGTATATACGTACATATACCTATAGGTATACAGGGTGACGCATTAGTGCGTGGCAGCTCGAAATATCCAACATTATAAAAGTTATTCACAAAAGGTGTAGGTGTTCCTAAGCTCCATATCTCAAAATTATTTGCACATATACAGGATGCTTGGTAACGTCGTGCCAGACCGAACATATATTTTTTTAAACGCTATACATTTTTTGCATTTTTAAAATCTGTTTACTTTTGCAAGCGTTCTCATATAGGGTTTGACGGGTCCATTCCGGATATTTATAAAGTTATGATCATTGTTACGTCTTAATTAATGTACCTATATTAAGAGTGTTAGGTGCGGAATAAAAATATAAGTATATACGACCTTTTTCGCACCATTAAACGGTTTGAATATGTCTTCTATTTTTGCTGTCTCGAGAATTTAACAAAAAAAAAACAATGTCTTGTATACAAGGTGAGTCAAAACGTGGGTCCTTAATTTTCTCGTCTTAATTTAAATGGAATACCCTGTATTTGTTATGATTTTTCGATATATATTTATCGGCTCTTTCATTTTAATCAACCATTCCCTATACCTAACCCTTTGGGCTTAGAAGATATTTCCAATTTAAAACTAAAACATGGCGTTATTATCGCATAAACTGGTGTTAAATATTTTTTTTATCGGATTTGTATCTGTTACTGCAGGTACAACCGACCAATATCTGGTAGCGCTGGCCAGCCAGGTTAGTCGACCATATTGCAGCAGTAAAATATGAAAAACACCAAAAGAAAAAAATGCACTACCGAGGAAAATTACTTTCATATGATTCATGCGCTGTAGAAAATCCAATATTTCACATCAACAAAATTTTAGTTGAAAGTGCGTTTGAAGAATATTAAAATTCCATCCATACCACATTAAGTTACACCAAGAGTTGCTGGACGAAGGTTTTCTATGTAGAGTTACGTATTGCGAATGGGCTTTACAACAAATGCATGATCGGATAGATTTTGTTAATGTCTGCATTTTGGAAGCAACATTGGAGAACACGTGGAAGCGTGAATAAATGCCACTATCATCACACTATCACCACATTTCTCGGATGGACGAGTAAATGATCAAATTTATTTGGATTTTCTTCAGTTCACAGTTAACAGTTATTTGGAGAACGTTACCTCTGAACATACGTCAAAGGATGTAGGTTTTGCACGATCCGGCTCTGGTACACAACGCTGCATTAATCTATAACCACCTCATTACAAAATTTCTCAACAGATTGCAGAGGAGGATCAATCGTATGAACAGCTCGATTCCTGAACTTGATAGAATTGATTTTTTTTGGAACTACATAAAAGATGAGTGTTTTAAGTACCGGTAACAACACCGAAAGAATTGAAAGAATAAGAGAAGCTTCGTTTTATCGATAATGCAGAGCGTGTAACTCTTTAATGAATAGAATTTTAAAAGAAAGCAACTTTTTATTTTAAATTTGAAATATCTTCTAAACTCAAAGAGTTAGGTATAGGGAATGATTAACAAAAATGAAATATCTATTAAAACATCCTAATAAATACAGGTGTTCCATTTAAATTTAACGAGAAAAATAAGAACCCGAGTTTTAACCTTGTATACAAGAATTTTTTTTTGTTAAATTGTCGACACAGCAAAAATAGGCGACATAGTCAAACCATGGAATGGTGCGAGAAAGGTCGTGTAGTTATTTTCATACCGGAACTAACTTTCTGAATACACGTTAATTAAGAAGTAAAAATGGCCATAACTTCTTAAATGTTCGGAATAGACCTGTCAAACTCGATATATGGAAGTTTACAAAGGTAAGCAGATTTTAAAAATGCAAAAAAATGTGTAATGTTCCATTTAAAAAAATAAAAGTTTGGTCTGTCACGACATTATTAAACAGTCTGTATATTTGCAACTAATTTTAAGATATGGAGCTTACGAATACCTTTTCTCAATATATTTTTTTAATAACTTTTATTGAGCTTCCACGCACTAATGCCGCACCTGTATATAGGGTGTATATGTGCAATAACCAAAAAGTATAATTCTAATAAATAAAAGCATAAAATAAATGAAATATATGTTATTTTACGTATCTACGATAGATGTCATCCCTTAAATTGAAGTGCAAAAGTGATCACAAGATCGTTCTGTCGGATCAACTTATTATCCATAATTTGAAAACGATTTTTTACTCACGCATGCGTACATAAGTTATCAGCAAATGATTTTCAAACTATCACAAAACAACTGCAAAAACGAAGCCGATATTCTACAATTTGTAAGTGGAAAAAACTACATCTGTATTTTTTGCCTTCGCACTATGTAAAAGCCTGCAACGACCAGGTCTCGATAAAAACGATTACATATTTTATTGCACGTTTTATAAAATATGTATTAGTTTAGTTTATTACTTCTATCAGTACATAAGCTTTAGCGTTTCCCTCATTTAATAGTAATTGTGGAATAATTTGTTTATAAAGTGAGTTGATATACCTATATATATGTAGTAATTGTAAGTAAGTAGTTTTTCTTTAAATTATAGTATAAAAATAGCTCGACATTTTGTACTAGGGATAGCATGTTGAGTGTTTAAAAAGCCATTACTAGAGATAATATGATGATGATGATGCCATTGTTATTCGAAATAAAGGAAAGCATGACAGAAAAATTAAATGTATACATTATTAATCAGCCCCTAAACATCATTGTAACTACAAGAGGATTATTTTTGTTTCGTTCGTTTTGGTAATTTAAAAATACATGATTTGCTCACATTCTATGTAATTACCTCATATCTCATTGAAAAAGAAATTCTCTCAAAGTTAAAGAAAAATTCAAATAATAATAAATAATCGATATTTGGCATTCAAAAATAAAATGAAATATGTTTTTGCTGTTTTAAATTAATATGTAGTTGTTTCACTACATTTTAGAAGCCGAAGTATGTACAACGGTAATGGAAAATTGTATGATAATGAATTATGTGCAGGATATACCCACAAAATCAGCGGCACCTTCGGTAAGTAATTAATTTAAAAACTTAATTTTCTTGTGCAAATACACGTAATGTCCGTCTTCTGTGTTTAAAAGTATCTATATTGGATGTTATTATGTAGAGGCTATGTATGTATGCTAAATGCTTAATACTTAAGACAAGAAGATTTAATTTCATTGGACTTTGTCCGTAATAAGTAATATAAAACCATATATTTTCTTCATACATTAGTGGATATTTTATCTAGCTGCTTATTGCTACATCTTAAGATTGAACGTTGCAGCACCTAAATGAATGTTACCTTTATATTAAGAAATCATAATTCATCACTTTCTTTATTAGCTTCTTACGTATTACCAGTAGTTCGAAATTTTTTCAAAATATTGGTGGTAAGATGAACACTTGTCTATTATTTTCTTGTTTATGTTCGTCACTATTTTTAGATATAGGAATTACTTTATATCTACGTACTTCAATTCCTTTGCATGGCTTGTCTTCCAGTCAGTGGATTAGGTAATTATGATTACCAACGGTTCGGTAACTTTTGAGCAATTCGTTTTAAAATCTGCGTCATGATCATGTATAGCTTTCGTGTTCTCAGTTTTTTGTTACTAATTCATTTTATATTTAATACAAACCTAGTGAGATACAGCATCAGTTAACATGTAACTTCCTTTGTTGATAATGTATGTGCCAGTGGTGGAACAATGTAGCCGGGAGCGTGTGAAAATTTTCTCGGGCCCCCATTATGAGATGGAGTATTGGTACCCATATTAATGAAATAAATTATGAATTTTGGATATACAAAGAAACAATTTTTATACTGATAAGTATTTATTTTCCTGAACATAGAAAAATATTACAAAATAGTACAAATCAAAAAAATACGTGATAATAATTTATATCGGTACGTACAAAACTGATATAAAATGAAAAATATTTTAATTAATATGATAAAAGAAAAATAAAATACTGGAAATATTTCAATATCAACAAAAAAAGAAGAATCTCTGAACTATTTACACGTACACCGCCCTTTAAACTAAATGCCGGGGTAATTGTGGTGTATAGAGTAGTTTTGTCGGTCCGTTTTCGGAATATTGCAATTGTTTTCTGTGAGAATACTACACTACTAAACTAGTAACTAAAAAAATTACTAAAATAGTAGGTACAGTTAGAACGCATTTAACAAACAATTGACATATTATTGTAAAATCAAACATTTGATTTCTTGATTCGTAGGCAAATTCAATTTTCCAGGCCAAAATTTATCGCCAACAAATTAAACGGATTTAAACGGATCGATCGAATGTGTATCTAATAATTATAACAAGCAAGTTATAAGCATTGCATTATTAAATCAAACAATGATAACTGTCAAACAACATTAACAATACATAAACCCATTAATTATAAGAGTAATTGTCGGTCGTCGCCACGAAAAACGTGAAAACGGAATATCTTCGAAAAAATACATAATGTAGCGTATGCTATACTTACTTGTTGTTGTTTGAGGATACAGAATTATTGAGATGGCTACATGCAGTTTGTAAATTGACGGTGATATATTCGTTATAGTAAATAGTAAGCATCTTAGATTACTAATGAACTACAATTACTTTTGCACCTCGAACTGTTGTGAAGAGTGCTCTAGAAGTGTTTCAAGGAATCAGATTTGAATCAACATGGTTCTCTTGAAGGTTTGGAACATCAGTTCCAAACGTTGGAAATTGAAACGGTTTATTTTCATTAGTTCTGCGTACTAAAATTCTAAACTATTCCCATTTCGAAGTCTATAGAAGCAGTCATATGTACAGTAGGTGATCAATGAATTAGGAACTTTCGTCAGTACTTGAATTAACTTTGATGAGTATTTAAGAGTACCTACTAGATGGTATTTTACGTCTTCATATTGAAGATATGAATAACACAAAGCAAAATCACTGACTAACTTCCTCAGAGAACAGAATATTGCTCTTCTTCCTTGGTGTGAGAATTCTGGAGATCTTAACCTGATCGAGAATTGTTGGACACTGTTAAAAGCTAATGTGAAGCAATAAAACATGCCAAATTTACCAATTTTGAAAGAAATAATTGCGGATTTATGGCTTAATGATCCGCAATTAAAGACACAATTAATAGTTGCATTGAAAGTATACCTCGGCGCGTACTAGTATACTACAAGTGTTACAAGTCAAGGATGGAAACCCCAGATATTGATATATTTAGTGTAATGTGGGAGCATAATAATAGTGTACCTACATTATCTTAACAAAATCTTTAAAATGATGGAATTACTTTTTCTGTCTTACTTGGATTAAATTATTAACTCTTCTAGAGTTTCTAATTCATTGGCCATCTACTGTACATGTTGTACGTTTGTCATAGGAATACACACTGAATCATTTGACTAATAGGCGTATTGAACAGGAATTTCATGCACAGAATCATATCCATCACCATTTTGGATATAACTTTTATTTATGTTTACTGTATTATGCTGCATTTTTTATGCATGTTTGCTTTTAAAAAATTAAATCTAGTTAGTGCTGGTTAAGTTTCAGGAATTTTAATATGGTTCTTGTAAAACAGTAAATAATGCACACATGGATATAGTACATATTGCGCACTAAAGTGCATACAGCAGAAAGCCATAGAAATTTGTGTCAGTGGTAGTGCTATTCAATCTTGTAACCAAAAGTAAAGGTTTGCTTCGATAAACGAAGACCAAAATACTAATTAAACCTCATTTAGTAGACAAGGATTTTCTCAAATATAGCACAATTGTTGACGTTGGAGTTAAAACTAGGAAAATGTAGGTTATAATATACCTACATACATACATAGTTTATCTCTATTCATTCATGTATTCATTTTACAATGTTATGTAAGTAACTGAAAATAGTATGAATGATTTTAGAACTACATTGTATACGCTCACATAGTTATGTACCTACCTATGTAAATATGTACCTACATATTTCAGATAATTTATTATGTGATTATTATTATTATTATATTATTTAGGTATATATGTATTACATGTATATAAGATCTGCTTAGATAGTTTGACTGCAATGGTTTCCGGAAACAGTCTGAAGAATGAGGGGACTCACCCCAAGTTGAGTAAGGGATCTAAAAATACCGATCGTCTTATATGTAGATGTATGTATTACATACCTATTTATGTATGTATATATACGTATAGTTGGTGGGGTGTTGTATTAAATATTTTGATACAAACAGAACAACAGTAAATAATGATCTAAAAAGAAAAATGGCTATTCGTGTTAACTATGTAGTAATTATTGAATATATTTCGATAGGTCTAGTTTACATGTACTGCGGCTAGTTATAATAAAAATTATATTGTTTAGTTATTAATATGAATCGGATGTTAAATAAATCTATGATATCCCAAAATATTTCAATAAAATAACTTTCTTCGTGTCTCCAGGTCTTTATCTCAATACATCTAGATGTGCCATCTAATATTCGTTAAAATGAAATAGTGGAACAGATTAAATATACATAAACACATATTAAGATAGATATTTAATAATAATTTTCTCGTATTTGTACTTTCTGAACTTGAAAAATGTTCTTGGTAACAAGATACCTATAGAATGAAGTTGTCTACAGCAGAAAAATAGGTATATTGTTCTATGCAGTGTGTGCAGTTTTATTTGTGTGGTATACCTATTACTTTTACTTTACATCCCACATATAATTACATTTTTGGTTTAATACCTATAGGTAAGGTAAGTTTAATTAACATACACTGCACTAAAACTCAACACTTTCAAAATATTTCTGCATTTCTTTTTAGAAATATGGACCAGCGATAAAACCGCACTAAACGGCGACTTTCTTGTCATGAAGACTTTCTTGAACGATTTCGTATGGATTTTCTGCAGATCAGTTTTTATAGTTTCGTCATTTGTCATTATCATTTTATATGTCCATAAAATACGGGGTAACCATTCGGTTTCAATTTCTATCTGAGTCATTACTCGCAAAGAAAAATCGTACCTAGTAGCCAATTCCGCCTCCCTTAATTTTTAAAATTTTGCATACTTGATTAACTCTTAATCCCATTGATTTTGCCTGCGAGATAAGGTTTCGTACGACTTTTTTTAGTTCTTGTTGCGTTTTTGCTATAATTGCAACGTCGTCTGCGAAAGCTAGACATTGATGGTTTTCGGAGTATATGTTCCCTGTTCTTCTTATTCCACTGTCCCTTATTATTTTTTCCAAGCCTATCTTTTGGATTTAAATTTAATATAATGAGTTACGGCCTTTGCTTCAGTTCCTCTATATGCTAGATTAAATTACGTTTAGGATTTTTTGAGAAATATTGATTTTTAATTAAATTATAAAATACGCCTTATAAATACAAATATCTAGTTAGTATATAGGTTATACTAAGAGATATTCTTATATATACAGGGTATATTTGAAATAAAAGTAAAGACTGTGAAAAATGGAAAGATATTATTTTATTAACCTTAAATCCAAAATATTTTGCGCAAATTCCTCCCCAGACGCGAGAAAAAAAAATGACAAAGATATTTATAAAATATTCGTCGCGCCACTGTTTCAAAAAATATATCTAGGCGATATTTTACATGTATGCAACGCACAATCAGAGTCAGTCTTTTTCGAATGTTTGATGTACATGTGTAGGAGTCGCAGACATGAAACCAACAATTCTTTAATAAAAAGAAAAATAGGACTACGATTACAAAAACTGCAACTAACAAACTCTCTTTATTTCACAACAATAGTTTTACTTTTACTACAGTGAAATGATTTTCAATCGTTGTTTAAAGTAATTCCATAGATTGGATACATTTAAAATAAAAGATACTTTATTAATTAGTCTCCGATAGTATTTTCATACGTAATCACACTGATATTATTGAAGTCTTCATTAAAAAAAAAAGCATTTAAAAAAGCTGACACATCAGCTTTATTTCTTAACATCGACAGCTGTTTTTGCGATGTCTTGCGTTACTTTGATCGAGCTAAACATATTCTCGATCCATAGGCGGCGCATATTACAATTTATAAGGGATATTTACCATTCTTAATATTTTTTACTTTTATTTCAAAAGCACTCTGTATATAACATTTTCAATTAAATAGGTATACTTACTTCCCCAGTATATACAACTGTGGAACTGCACATATTTAATATTAATAAATATTGTACGTAGTTTTAACTTTATAACACAAACTTAATTATAATTATAAATATATCCATAAAGTATTGTACAATTATTACAATGTGGATGCGTTTTCAGAACAACGTAACGAGCTAATTGCCAGTCGTCAAAGCAAATATTTTTAATTTCCCAAAATTATTTTTTTAGCTGCTTACGTAGTTGTTTTTGTTTGAAAATAGGGCAGACAGTTTTGTTCGTCGCTCTCCGTAAATTCTTTCCGCAACTCTGTTAGAGTATACATAAGCATTCTCTTTGTTATTGTCACTAGGTATTCTTATTTTTCTTTGTTTTGCATTCTACAAATTTTTCGTATTAATCTATGCATAACATATTTTCCTTGTTATTAAAGGTTGGATAGAATTATTTATAATATTTAATTAACCCGTAGATATTAAAAAGCACTTCCTTCCGTACGCCACCTTGATCTGACCTTGGAAATGCACATAAACACAGATACATACACATGAATCTAACTCGCATACACACGAAATATTCAGGAGAAATATTCCCCTTAAGTGCCCCCACTTTCTAATTCCGTACTCCCACCAGCTTAAGGCGCCTCCTCGCTGTATCTCAATGAAGAACTGAAGACAAGTGATGCACTCTGTGTTTGGAATTCAGTATGGCGCCAAACTGCCTATTTTAATTAATACTTGTTTGTTTTCTTTATTGTTCGAGTTGTTTTTGTTTTCGTTTATTTTTTGTTTTTGCATTTGCTAGTAGTAAACCGTGTAGTGTGTTTCGTTAGCATTGACGAAAATTGCGTCTTTAATAAAAATTGCATAATGAAATAAGCCAAAATTCACAACAATTTGCTAGTATGTATTATGTTTATTATTTATTATACTTTTCCAAAAAAACTACAATTCGATTTAATACATTTTAAATGTATGTTTGTTGTTATATAATATGTCTAAATATCATGTTTATAAAAATGGTAATAGAATAAACCTTTTTCCCTTCTAGACGTGTTGCAATAAATACATTTGAGTATACTGTGGTTGTTTGAATTTATATCCGTCTGAAAAACAATTACTACAAAACTTATCATCACTCACAATAAGATAGAGAGTAGTTAATGGCAGCGGTCAGTGTTCTTTTCGATAATCAAGCTAAAATGGAATATTTACCCTGTTCTGTTGGTTAGATTTGGGTTCACATTTCGGAACTACATACATAAATGTAAATACATATATTCAAGAAAGTCTTGTAAGTCGGAATTATGAATGTTCCTACAGACAAAAGTTCTTTGGTAAAGCAAATATATTTTCTTAATTCTTTAGGCCCTCTGAATTGCTTGAGATATGTAGATACACATGTCAAATTCTGATTTGTGAACGATTTTTATGTATACCTATACACGGTGTCCAGAAAAATGCGGATAAACTCCGGGTAGAGCTACAGTAATCATAACATCTATTTTGATTTACGCAGATTAGTAAAAGTATTATGTGAACTTAGCAGTTTATTAAAATTAATAGATATTAGTATAAAAACTTATAGGAGTTGCTCGCTAGCCATTTACGGAGAACCTTTTCTCATTTCCAGTTTTCTGCCTTAGGATTTTTGTCCACTTATAAATGAAAATTCATTCAAAAGCGTTCATCGCACCAGAGAACATCCAATAAGAAGTTTGGTTCAGATTGGGTTCTCTCTAAAATATTTGCAGAACGTTCTTCTGTGCACATTATCATTAATGTACATACAAGGATTGCACTTTTCGTTCATGAAATGGACACAAAAGATTCTGATAGTATTAAATGTACTGTGGTTTTACTAGGAATATTCAGTTCCCGACCTATTTGTCTTGTGCTGGACGTTGGAACTTTATGGACGTTCTCTAGGTCTACCACTGCTGTGCTATTTGGGTATAAATGTGGCAGTGATACAGTCTTCGGAATGTATTGGTATAGATGGCTGACGCGGTTGTGGGTACAGTACTTAGTATTCTGCTTTTGCCCCCTTTACATTGCCGTTGCAACATCCGAATGTCATGTACATATTAGCGTATTCTCCAAAACTAAACATTCTACACTTGTACTGACTTGTACCAATGACACAATACGTCGACTAATTTGAACATGAACATATAAATGTCATTTCGAAAAACGTCAAAAATCGATAGCTAGTTTTTAAAATCAAACAAGCAACCTTTTCGTGCCACGTTGTCATATGTACTTACTTTTGAAGATCTGTTAAAAAATGGAAAATATTGGTGTAATCAATTAGCTACGTCTATGAAGTTTGGACAATTACACTTTCAAATTTGAGCATAATGATTTTTCATTGGCAAATTTTACGAATTTCTCTAAATTTTAGTTATACATTTTGGGATTTGATGAGCTTGGCTACCTAAAGGAAGGACCGTACACCTTTTTCGAAATAAGATTATTATTATTATCGACGAACATAGAATCGCTCTACCTGGCATTTATCCGCATTTTTGTGGACACGGTGTACTTATATGAAAATTCATAAATATCTGCATGTGCACTGAGAGTGCAAACCTATAGAAGATACGAGACCCTTCTGGTTTTTTCCAAGCCAAACCCTTGATGGTATTTTGCAGGTCAACCTGTGCCTTTAACATCGGAATCTGTAGAATTATGTTTTTTCCACAGGAGGGTGTAGCATAGAAACGAAAACAAATTTTCAATAACAGATATTTTATAGTTAAAAATCTATAAATGGGAAAAAATGTTCTACTATTTCGGTAGTCGACCATTCGCGAATAGATGGCGTTGTAAAACGTTATCGGCGGTATTTATTGTAGGTTTGTCGGTTCATAACACGTTTTATAGAGAAGAGGCAAAGGGTAGATGTAGTGGCGTAGAGCTGGATTAACCAAAGGACTATAAGGTATATTATATTACTTAGAAAGAAGTGTCTCTTTGCTTGAATTAAAAGAAATGAATTTTCTTTCCAATATGTTAATTGCGTAAAATGAATTTCACTTTTGACAGCAGTATTCAATTCTCTTTCCCAGAAATTAGTAATCTCAGTTTTTGTTATTTTATTTTAATGTCTTGCTTCATTAGCCACGATCACTTGCTATAAATGATTTTCTATTAACATACAAAGCAACCTCTGGGAGTAACATATTGAGATACTTTACTTCTAAATTTAGAATTTCAAAAATGCTACAATGCTACCTCATCACTCCTCTTACAATTAGATGCAACTGGCTGACAATACGTGTAAAATACTGTTTGGTTTGTAGATACTAAAAAATGATATAACTAAGTTTAGCTAAGTTTTCTAAAAATCTATTATAACAACTGCCAAATTTCTTTCTAGCTTTCCTAGCACGTTTTTTTCTGAGGCTCTCGGCCTTTTATAGTAAGCTTTTTGATTTTTTTTTCAATTTGCCTTTATCTTTGGCAGTTGCATCAATTTTGGTAAGTTGTGATTCTATCGATACGATTTTCACTTACACTGTCAACATTCTTTGTTTGTTTCTAGGACCTTTTAAAAATCATTTTACGGTTTCATAGTAGCATTCAAATATAAATCTTCCGATTATTCCATTAAAACTTGCTAAAAGAACGAAAAAATTCGCGCAAAAGTTTTCTAAATGTCAACTACTAAAACATTTTAAATAAAGAATGTTTATGAAAAACAATATTGAGTAAATGACCTCTACGAGATCAACCTCTCTAAGAGATCAACTTTAGTTGGCCACTTATTCTTGGGCAATCATCATTACCAGGGCGTCTATGGATCTCACTTTCTTGAAGGCGCCGTTATATGATGAGGTTGCCAGTGTTCTAAATATATTTGTTTATAGAAGTGTGCTGCGCCTCTTCCTTTTACTATCTATTCTATGAATTATTTATCTATTATTTTTATTTAATTGTGATGTTGTCTCCTTAGTTGAAAACTTTACTGAAATAATTTCCTATCGAAAATGACAACAATTTTCCTACTCGAATATTTTTACCTGTTACTCCATTAAAAATATATTTGTACGTAGGTCTCTGTTGTGTTGTTTTTTTGTGTAAAACTTATAATACATACAATATTCTCCCTTTGCGAATACTTTTTTGACATAAAAAGGCAAGGTAACACTCTTATCAGTATATGAACTCGTTTTATATTTTTATTAAGTATACTTCTGCAATGAATACACGATAATATTCTTCCTCATCAGACATCCAGTTTATCCAGTTTTTGTTTTACAAGAAGTACTTAGTTTTGCTTTTCGCCAACGTTCTCGTACAAAATTAATTAATGATACGTTCAAGATTACGACTAGTTGCTAGAAATCAGTAGATAATACAAAACTCTATCTTAGACTTTCTGTAGATTGGCTCATCAAACACATAAGAAGGAAGGTTCGTCCTGTTTGCGTCCCAAATAATAATAGAGTTAAAAAAAAATAGAAACACCCCTATCGTAACAATTTGGAACAAGTGGAAATATGTGTGTAGTTTTTCTAGCTATACGTGGTTCATGATTCGAAGACGTGCACGTCATGAATGACATCACAACAATGTAGCAAAATCGACTTGTTTACATCTTTAGGTTAGTATTCGTCAATGGGGAATCCAAGGATACGATAAATGACAGAAGTTGATATGGCAACACTGCACGCCTCTACCAACATACATATATAAAATCGCATTCGCAGTTATGTTAATATTTTACTTTTATTGGTATTTTGTTATTTCTGTACCGGAGGTTCGGAAAATTCCGTTCATAACGTGCAGGTCTTCGAATCGTGCACCAAGTATACAAGCATAATCGTAGTGGATATCTGGCCGACAGTAACGGAGTACTTACTGGTAATTAATATAGTATTAACGCTATCTACTCCAAATAATATTAGGCAGATGAAAAGGCCGGTTCTTAATGAAAGTTCTTTATTCAAAAATCTCGAATTTTCGTTTAGTTAATATTAGTTTTTCCATTTAATGTTAATAAAATTTTAGATATTACTTACCAATTAGTTGTGGATGATTTATCCACTGTTTTAAATCTTGTTTTAATATTTCCTGGACAGAAATTTAAAAAAATGATAATATTGAAAATTAATTTTTGCAAAAAAATTGTACATTTTTGACAGGGTTGGCAGCTGGTTTCAGGTAAAAGGGGTGGATGCTCGTAGAATAAAATTATTTTCGTTTAATGTGAAAATTCAAAGGTTGAAACCGTTTTATCACTGCCGTTTACACTGATTTTTAACACCCTCGAGTATTCAAAACCTTGGTACATATTTATGTATGTTGTTTAAAGAATTTATTGAATATAGGTAAACTCCGACAGCCTGTGCGAGTAATGCATATTGGGAAAATAAACTGATTCATAATTGCTGTCTTTTTTTTGTGGACCTGGGAAAATATCTCTAATTAGAAGTTAAGTGCGCATTCTATTATTGACCTCAAGTAAACACGTGTATGCAACTGTAGACTAGCGTAGTAAAGAACTGTCGCGAAAGCCTACACTCATTCAAGTTGGCTAGCTATTATATAAGTTTTGTGAATTATTAGTAGTTAACTAGGAGCCATTTAATGTAATGAAATATATCTACTTGTATGCGTTTGAAATAATAAATATATATGTATGTATACTCTACTTTTATTTTTGTTATGTAACTGTACCTTACGACAGAGAACGTTTCGATAACTAACTTCTAATGATAGATAGTGTGCGTCACAGAAGAAAAAAATATTGGAAACTATCGATCGGGCAATTAAACGTTTTCCCTTAAAATAATACAAATTCTGTACAGAACACTTTCCCTATCGTTTACTTAGTTTTACTTTCATGCGGCGTACGCTAGCTAAGGGTCAATCCACCCTTGGGATTCCCCTTCAACCCCTTAGAGTTATAACGCGCGTTGTAAGTCTATTGGCGTAGTTTTGGCGGCCATTGCGAAGTAGGCGTGCCAAGAATGAGGGGTAAACGTGACGTCAACTCACCCCTGTTTTTCGCCCTCAAACCCTAATTTAACTTTTTGTCTGAGTTATAATACTTGTGTGTGTATTCGCCGTAGATCCGTATACATAATAGATACGAGTCTAGGCTGTGAATAGTGGATAATGCATATGTTTTGGGAAGCCTTAACAATCTACAGTTACGTGCAAAGATGCATGCAGATTTTGACATTTATAATATGACTCCAGTACAAGTTTTATTTATTTGTTTAATATTTACATCTTAATAGGATTTAATTACAGCAGTATTTTCTGTTTACTTTGCCACAGAAACAGATAGATTCTTATTTTTATTCATATTTTACAGAAGTTATTTCATCGAACAACAGATATAAGTGGTACCATGTCTGCTCGACTACATACCTTACAAGTTGTAGTAGGTACTACCTACGTTTACGGTTATGCACTTGTAGTGTTTTTCAGTGTTCTTTGCTTTTCATATAGACAGTAGGTCCAAATAATTGATTGCATTTATAAATTCTTGATTTTTTTACGAATATTCTAATATTATTCAGAAATTACCATTTATTTTCAAGTGATGTACAAATTTGATTTACTGATGTTTTATGTTTTGCGGTTTTCCACCAAAACCAGATGTATTGAAACCTTAACCTTTTCTACTAAAATATAGGTATGAAGATTTTCACTCTTATACCTGGAAAATACCGAAAAGGCAGTTAAAAAAGTAAATATCAGTACTGGTAAAATATAGAATACGAAAGAAATGTACTTCTTCCGAAATTCAAATACAAAACATAATACAACGTAGAGACTTGATAATTGATACCTACTTCGGAAAGTAGGTACCTAATCTGTAGTTCTGAAGTAGACTTCTTGACGTTCGGACACCAAGAATGGAGAATGAAATAAAATGGTCCATGGAAATAGTTGATTACCTATACGGGATTAATACCTATAGATTTAATAATTATGGGAGAAAAGTATGACAGAGACAGTATGTAGAGAAAAATATCAAAGCAAACAGGACGCGAGCTTCAAGTGTTGTTAGTTTTTTGCATTTCAGCGACAATATAACGACATAAGGTACCTACTTAAACCAAATATGGACACTGACCCAAATATGGACACCGTCAGAAAATACAATAACAGGAAACATTTTTCTGGGTAAATAGCAGTTTACTATAACATTAAGTTCAGACAACTTCAGTTGTCAAATTAGTGACGTTACAGACGACAAAGTGGCGCTATAGGAAATTAATCGTCCATCGTTGCGAACAACAAAACGTGCCGTGTAATTTCTGTAGTAAATCTTTTATCAATTTTGCTGTGAATATGTGAGCAAAATACTGATTATTGCACATCATTGTAAAGGTAAAGGGCTCTACTTGCGTATAAATTAACGAGGTTGCTTCTGCAATATTGTAGAAAGACGTTTTGATGGAAGATTGACAAAGACTAAAGGAGCTAAATACGGGCACTGGTCTATGTTCTATCAGAACAGCCTCCTTCTAAGAAATGGAATCCTGCCGCACATGAAGATGCTGAGTTGGAGTCTTCATCGTCTTCAGTATTTTCTTCTGCACATTTAACTCTTGATGATACATCAGATGATGACCACTCCCAATCTTTTTCACTGCTGTTACCTACGCCAGAACTTCCAGTAAAGTCTACGACTGCAGGTCCTTCCAGAAAAGCAATAAACTATAAAGCCGTTAAAGTTACTCAAGCACTTTTTACCACAAAGAACCTACCAAAAAAATCAAACACAAAAAGAAGATACAGAAGAGAAAACCGACAACCTGTAGTAACCTGTCCAATAATGAAAAAAGAAGATTCATGGTACTGTAGATTATGTGAAGAAGATCGGCAAATTGATATGACACAGTGCAGTTTATGTGCGATGTGGGTGCACGAGGAATGCTGTGGTTTGACATCAAGGATGCTATCAAAAACTTCAAATGCCCGAAATGCGAAGAAAGTGATTAAATAAAATTTTTATTTCACTTATTTCTTGGATATTAAAGTTCGTTTATAGTTCAGTTATCTTTTTATTCTCAAAAATCCTATTGACTTTTTTATATTAGCATTTTCCAAGCAAGTCCAAATACGGGCAGTCTGTGCCTATATTTGGAGCCTTGCCTTGTAAGATGGACTTTTAACCGTTTTTAATTTATATTTATTATGATAACGCTAAAGATTAACTTCGTTAACTTATCCCGTAGCTTTTAAGTTTACATAATCTCAAGAACATCTACAAGTAGGTAATTTAAATTTTTTATAACAATTACTTTCGTTTATATAAAATAATTTGCTTAGGGGTGTCCATATTTAGTCGAGTTACCTTATTAAACAAAATGGATTATTGATAAAAATATTATCAGCACTAGCAACAAGAGAAAGAAAATTAATAATCCACTGAACAAATCATGTACAAGAAATTCAAACAATCATTAGGTAGATAGGTACCTACATATTTTACAAATATATGGAAATACAGTTATTATTTATTGCATATAACTTGTCTAAACCTATATGTTGGCTGAGAAATGTTCTTCAAATAATAAGTAAAGAAGAAGAACTTGGACATTAGAATATTCGCAAAAAACTCACAACAAATAATGACTCACAATTATGAATTTCATTTAAGTATATTGTCTGTTCAAAGAAGTATCAAGAAACTCCTTTTTAAATGTAAATGTTATTTCCGTTCTTTGTGGTGAAAGGCGACTTAAAGATGGAGGCTAATCTGACATAAACAAACAACTAGATCTAACCAAGAACTTTTTTGATAAGGGAACGGATGGAAATTGATCTCGGTTAATTTTAACAGTTCTTCCTAATAATACGCACGATGAAATTTTCAAGTTAGCGAGGATGCTTTAAATGATTTGTTCTATATCTCAATTTAGAGTTTGTCAAGTAACCCTTCTTACAGAAGATGTTTTTAATCTGAAAGTATCTTGATATGGTATACTGGATCAAAACAGGCTTTTAGTTTTGGTCAAGATTTCATCAATCGCTAAATAAGTTCAACTGTTGCAGAATTGCGTTGGTACCTACATGCTATCGATATTTTAATGTGGCAATTATGCGAGAGTTGAAAATTATCTGAGCCTCTTAGTAAGGCAAAGCTTCCAAATATGTTTTTTGTCTTTCCTTCTGTTTTGTTTCTATTTTGTAACATTTTGAAAAAATTGATTCTAGTGTTACCTAAGTAGTAGGATTTGTCCTACGTTGTATGATAATTGTGTAGCTTGTAGAATTGGGAGCATCTTATTGGCACCAGAAACGTTATGAAAATATACATATTTTGCCGTATATAGTTTAATTCAGCTTCACATATGTATTTCTGCATAAATTTCATTTTTTATAAGCATACATAGATATGCGTCGTACATTAAGACTTTGCAAACAAGCAAGGTAAGTAGTAATAACCTATGTACATATGTTATGCGCATGATTCAGTAATTTATGGCTGGTTAAAATGGAAATGACATAAGTTATTCTGGAATTTTTTTAACAACTAACTAGGTATGTAGGTATATGTTTGATATGATTAAAATCAGCTCGTATGCTACATCTCTAATAACAATTTCAGGGTTTCTTGAGATAAGTTATTCCGGAATACGTAATTTACATCATTTGGAATTCATGCATCACGCGTGGTAAATGAGTTATTTCTTGTTGCCTAGTTTTGAATTTTAGTTATTAAGAAAATTTAATATTAATGGTCTTTCCAAATTAGTACCTACTAACACAAATTAAAGTTTATTTCAGTATTCAGTTCTGGTTTAATTGTTGTATACAGCGGCTTAATATCTTCTACATACTTACATACCTACTGTACTACTTCGGAGTTTCTCGTTTGAGGTCTCATTGCTCTCACTATCAGCGATACAATACATTTAATCAATGAAAATGCGTCATAACTGATTTTAATATCACATATATTGCTGTTCGCAGATTATATAGATTATATAAATATTCTTATCTATTGAATGATTTTAATTACTGCCGTACGCATTTGGTGTTGATATCAATAATCCTTTGTTGGACTAAATTATATGTGTGAAAAAGTCAAAAAAACATCTTACGTAAACTATTTAAGTTAACAAACATGATGTAATGAAATCTTTCTTTACTAGAATACTTCTAAATTAATGCTTGTCTTGTGTAAGATCTCCAAATCCATCCAATATCGGATGCCCACCGAAATGCAGTTCTGTTTAGATATTGTAACAATGAATTTTAAAACTTTATTGAATTGCCACACTCTTGATTTAGTCTTATGGAATGCAGTATCAATGTCATAAACTTCTGTATATAAATTTTGTTGTATTTTTTGTGCCTTTTTACGTTACCCTGTATTTAGTTAATTTTTGTATAAAATGTACAGCACTGTAATATGATGAGCTATGGCGCTATCATGAAGTAAGGGATATATTATTTTAAATGATTGTAACCTTTTAGCAAATTAAGTTAATAACAAGAGATGAACGAAATCGAATTGCTTAAGGATAGATACTTACCTATTTAGGTACTATGCCCAAAACCAGTTAAGGGCAATTGCTCCATATGACCTCTATTTTGTTGTTGTAAGGTTACCAACTGTTTCTCGGAATTGTACACTGCATTCCATAACATTTCTTGTAGAGTTATTGGTCGTCTTCTAAATATTAAACTTTTTAAATAACTCTGCAGTCAGTAATCCGCGAATTGTCACACGACTTTGAAAAACGTTGGTTAACAATTCTTTGATTGGTCGGAAAATGTATGGGGGTGCATAGAAATAATGTTGTTAATTCCGTGATGCTCGTTTTGCAGCTGTGAAATAAAATAATCCCGTAACATATAAGTGTGGTTCACCGGTTACAGTTACAGATGCGGCTTCTCAATTCTGCATTTCCTCGTAGCAATACAGACCAATCATAAAATCAGTTTGAGTATTGACTCCACCATTCAGAGTAAAATATGCCTCATCCATTCATAAAATGCGAGATAACAATTCGGGTTCAATTTCCATCTGAGGCATCAGTCTGAAAGAAAAATCATATCTAGTAGTCAAATCTAGTAGCCTCCTTCAATTCAAATAGCATTTTCAGTTTATATGGATACATTTTTAGAATTTAGCGTATCTACCAAAGCGTGGTGTACGGCAGTTGGAATTGCTAGTGGATTACCTCTGGTTATGTCCTGATTTTCAAAAAGAACCTCTGCCACTCATTCTTGGTCTGCCTGATCTTGGTAGGTCACTTAAACTCTCAAACGCATTCTCGTGAGACATTTTTGTAATCCAGCGGTGTAATTTCTACCGCATTCATCATAACACTGAATGAACTAAACCTGTTATTGTTTATAAATCGATGCTATTACAGTTTCAGTAGTTAGATCTCTGTAACTGAGAGTTTATCGTTTTAACTTCAAAATAAAACTCCAAAGCTGTGGCGAACGCAGTCTTTCATAACATGTTGAGATGTTTGCAACTTTTCCCACCACAAAAATGTGTCAGTATTTTCTAATTTACGATTCAGTTTCTTGAAAAATATACTCAAGATAGTCTGTACATATATACTTATAGGTATAAATATACCTACATATCTTTCGGCAAACTTAATTAACAAGAAAACATAACTCATTATAAAAATAATTGTTAGACATCAGATGGGGAAGTACATTACGTATGTACATCAAGCAAGATTTTATATTCAAATTACGTCCATAATTAAAAAAGATAAAATTACCATTTAGGTAATTACTGTCGAGTGTTAGAAATCCTAGATCACTTACACTTGTAGGTTCTACATACTACGTAACCATTGACTGTAATAGTCGATTCTAAATTTACGTCATGTGTAATAAATTCGTAACCATAAAAAAATTACCAAAGTTACGCCAGTAGGAGGTCTATTACATTTAAACGCGTCTTGTTATTGTTCTTGTAGTGTGAAATTATAACTTAGAAGTGTTGTGATTTATCTAATTTTTATGGAAAGCTGTGATATGTTCTTTCATGATACGTATATACAGTTGAATTTTTGGATCTTGTCCGTTACGTCATAAGTAATGTCAGGATGAATCAAATCATTGACAAATTGTGGCGGCATCTATGTTCAATCAACAAAACTAACACTTAGGTACTCGTAAATCCACTAAAAAGGTTTGTGTTGAAACTATAAGCTTTATTTAAATTTAGGTTTTGATATTAAGGCTCTATTTTCACTCCTAGCGAGTACACCCCTAAACCAACGTCGGGTGTGTGTGTTTGTTATCCAATTTATTTGTAAATATACTGGTAAACACACACGCACACACCCGACGTTAGTTTAGGGTGTACTCGCCAGGAGTGAAAATAGAGCCTTAACACAATTGACACAATGTAATAGAAACTTATTTTATATATATTACGATATTACCGACTAATTTTGAAGAGTGCCCTCTAGAGACCAATAGATCAACCTGAATGAAGCTGACTATCACGAAACGATATATCTCCACCTTGCTATCTATCTATCTTCATCACACTTCTATATAGCCAATACGAATAGTATCTAGGCGTATGTCTTCTTAACGCAACGACTCATATATCTTATTTACATTTCTTTCTAACGTACATTAAATATCGGCGATTAATGTTTTACGTACATCTTTGCTAAACTACATTGTTAATGACGTAACGGACAAGATCCAAAAATTCAACTATATGTACATATGTATGTACCATATGTGTACCTTAACTATTTAATACTACGTCAGCAGTATCGTTAATCAACTTAGTGGCAAATTAAATAGTATTCGTTTCGTTCTAATTATTTTATTCTTTGTATTTAAAAAATATTCCATCACAATGTTTATTTAATCTAGCAGCTAGCGAAAACTCACTTCTAGAATCGATTACTTGCAAATATTCAGATGCTTTACATCAATTTGTCAAAACTTAAACCATGACTGTGGTATGTACCTTGATATAGAACAATTAACTATTAACATTATGGTTTATGCAATCGTATGACTTATGCTCTTTAAACGTTTTTTTACTAGTACCTACGCAAATAACTATGAAAGTAACGTGTACCTAGAAGTCATCATAGATTATTATTGAATTAGGGCATGTCAAAATATTGTATATTGTTTTGTTCACGCGTCTAATTAAGTACGCACAATCTTTTTTGTTAAATTATTATGTTTCAGGAACTCCTACCTAAAAAGGTGTTACTTCTAATCCAACTTATAGTTAAATCAAATTAGGTAAACTGTACAACACGCAGAATGATGTTTCAATTTTGGTATTTGAATCTAAATGTTTCTCATTTCAGTAAGTGTAATCTCATCATCAAACTTAATAGAGAGTAGGAAGAATCAACAAAAACAATTTAGAGAAAACTTCAAGGATCTTCAAAGTAAGTGAATAATTTGTCAATTCAATAATTCAAAGCCATAATCAAAACTTTGAAGATTCTAACTTGTACTTGTACTTGGTTTTCTCATTTTATTTTACTAAGCTGTCATAATTTTTGGAGTAACTTTGAATATTTTTACTCGGTATTTATTCTCCTAAAATGACATTTAGACTGAAACATTTCATAACTTAGAACTTAAAGTTTTGCTGCAGCAACTGTTTTGTTAAAATATGGTTTGAAATAAAATAAATTCTTTATCATACATATTTATAGATTAAGGTTCCTTTATAATATGTAACACTTTTCTGAAATTCGCTTAAATATGGTTACTGCTCAGTATGACAAAACATAGAAGTGAAGTAATTCACTGTGGTATTTACATTACATAGACTTTTATCATATTAGTGGTGATACTACATACTACTTGTTTCGACAATTCTACTGCGATATACATACATACATACATATGTACATATGTATGTTTTTCTGTACATATGTAAGTTTTTCTTTGCGATAATTTATTTCTCTACTTGAGTGCAGTTATATGTACATATTTTTGCAACTCTTTTGCATCTGATTTCAAGTTCTTTTCTTCTTTGTTTTCTGTTTCTACGACCCTAATATGCTTAGCATTGTTCGATACATATTGAGAATCTGTATATGTATATTTTCCTTGAATATTAGTTTGTTGCATTATATCGATAAGAAAAAAAGTAGCAGCAGAATTTACGGTAAAATGTACAACTGAATATGTAGAATCGATTATAAGGGGAGTTCTTTAAACTGTTTTCTTCATGAAAATTAAGACATAGCCAAAGATAATCCACAAGCAATCAGCAGTGCAAATGCATTATACAAGCGACTTCAAGTGTCGTATACCACGCTTTGGAAAATATTACACAAAAATTTAAAAATGATCCATATAAAATGAAAATGCTGTTGGAATTAAAGAAGGCAGATTTGGATACTTCGTACGATTTTTCTTAGCGAGTAATGGTTCAGATGGAAATCGATCCCGAATTGTTATATCGTATTTGATGGACAGATGCATATTTTACTCTGAATGGTGGTCCTTAGGTCCTTAGGTCCTCAAAACTATAGAATCTGATCTGCAGAAAATCCACCAGAAATCGTTCAAGAAGATCTTCATGACAAGAAAAGTCACCGTTTGGTGCGTTTTTACAACTGATTCTATCATTGTTTTGTATTTCTACGAGGAAATACTGAATAGAGAAGCCGTATGTGTAACTGTTAACCATACTTGCAAGTGTTAAGAGACTATGTTATTCCACAGCTGCGAAACGAGTAACTTAATTGTTTTATCTAAATTGTTTTCTATTAGTTGCACTATTAGAATTGGTTGTGGTTCATTTCATAGCTTTGCTTTTGTTATACCTATCTACCTTTCTTTCAATTAACACTCGGGTTGAGAATGTACTTCTTTAACGGTGTAAATTGCTACATTAGAAATGTTTTCATTTATAACCATTAAAATCGATTTTAATACAGGTCAAATAAAGAAGTAACAATAAGTCAATATTGTTGTCGCTGTGTATAGCAGTCGTAACAATCCGGTCTACAAAACGATCATTAAAATCTGTTAACGAGTTTTCTATTCTGAAATAACAAAATTATTTCTATTCTACTAGTATTCGTCAATAACTTCTCGTTGAAGATATGTTTCTAATGTCGTACATAAATATAACAGTTTTAGTACTTTTCTTGTGTAATTATTACATTGGCCGAATAGATATCCATATTTTATGGTAATTGTACCGGAGAGGGTTAAATGAGTTTCGACAAAGTTATCACGGCTCGTAATTTTGGAAGCATAATGAAACTTTCTATTTATTGACAGGGCCTTAACCTTTTTTCAGCCTTACGTACTCAACACTCAATTGTCCAAATCACATTTACAATGTCGTAAAGTGCAAAGTTTATATTTTCACGGTGTGCAGGTCAATTTAACTGCTTCAGTTGGTTCTCTTGTTAAATAATCCAACAATTTTTTATTATTCTCGTATAGGTATGAGTAGTGCAAGTTTATGGGTAAAAAAATTAACAAAATATTCGCTTAATTATCAAAAAAATGATAATAGTGTATACATTAGAATTAACAGATGAATGAATTTGATTAAGTTGCGTTAAGTTGATTTTCGGCAAATTTTATGGTGAGACGGTTGTACCTATATATTATAACTTTGTAGACTGCAGGCATTACACCAGAGGGCTATATTGAATCAAATTACTTACTGATTGAATTTTAACACATGCAAAACATATTCTTTAGAATTTAATATAGGAAAGACTTTACAACTACCATGTGCACTTATAACGCACTTCCGCTCACCACCATCTTTCTTGTTTAAATCGCATTGTAAATATGTTAATGTAGAAGCACATACATAATACATAATAAATATGAAAATAATCCTTGATAAATATTAATGGTTTTATGCATGTCTGGCGCATAACTCCCGGGGCACTTTTCTATATTTCTTTACTATGCTGCTGCACTTCATACAATTCGAAAAGAGCGTAGGCAGCTTTCGTATAATTTTCATTATCACGTGTTAGCGAATATTCTTCAGCAGTCGGACCGCCATTGCAAATTTAATGTAATGTTTTTACATACGCTCATGCAGGCTGGAGAACCGGTTCAAATTCTCCCCTGTTTCATGTTACATACATGACATAAGCATGCTTATTTACACTAACCAACTTACAGTACAGCGCACACCGTTTTGAAATGAGTTCATTTACCAGCACGAGTCTATAGATATAGAGCGGGTTAGCATATATAACAGATTTAATTACATACTTGGCTGATGTTTTTCAAATCTTCCGAATTGCGTAGGTTTTTTCAATGTTAATTTTATTTATTTCTGCAATGGAAAAAGTTGTTATATTTTAAAATAATATAACTTTTTAACAAATTAAGTTAATAGAATTTTACTGTATCTGTGTGAAACAAAAAAAATGTATCAATATAAACTGAAAATCCTGTTTGAATAGGAAAAAGCAGATTTAGCGACTAGGTACGATTTTTCTTTGCGAGTAATGGCTCAGCTTGAAATTGAACCCAAAAGTTTATCTCGTATTTTATAGACAGATGAGGTACATTTTACTCTGAATGGTGGAGTCATTACTCAAAACTATAGAATCTGGTCTGCAGGAAACCCGCAAGAAATCGTTCAAAAAGGTCTCTCCTGACAAGAAAGTCATCGTTTGGTGCGGTTTTACAACTAATTTTATCATTGATCAACATGCAGAATTCAGAAGCCGTATCTGTAACTGTAAACGGTGAACGATACGTGCAACTGCTAAGAAGTTATGTCATTCCATAGCTGCAAAACAAGCACCACGGAATTGAAAACATTAGTTTTATGCAGGATGGAGCACGCCCGCACATTTTCCGACATGTCAAAGAATTGTTAACCAACTTTTACCAAGACCATGTGGTAAGCTGACATTTGGCAAATTCATGGCCATGAATGTCACCTGATCTTAACGCATCGCATTATTTGACATTATTTTTCAGTTTGTGGGTAAAAATAATTATTTGACAAGTAGTACAGCATGGCTTTATCTAGGACAAATCCCCTCATACAGCAATTCTATCATTTATGATATAGAAATATATAAGTGACTTTTGATTTGTTTATGACTTTATGAGTCTTTATGAGCATTCGATCTTGTTAATCACAATCTACAGAAGCTGAAACACTATGGCTTGAGGGACCGTTATATACTAAGTGACATTAAAAGTGTTACATCCAGAAGAAGTAATTTGGTCAACTTGATTTTTTTGCATCAAAATGATATATATTTGAAGCATGCTATGATAAAAATGTCAACTTTTTATCATTGATACTTTTTTGCGAAAAAACAATTTCTTTCGTTTTCTGCGAAGAAATTCATGTTCATGAGAGCTGATTAATATAGAAAAGTTTAGGTATTGCGTGTCCATCTATAAGTGTTAAGCATAACAAAATGCCTAGTGTTTGAAGACGTCAAGATTATCACCGTGTTAATAACTTTGACAAGGGAAGAATTGTTGGCTATCGAGATGTTGGTTTGTCCTATCGCGAAATTGGCCGTCGTGTTAATTGGACTGCAATGACGCTAATGCATCTGTGTCATGTGCGGACAGAAGAAAGTAGAAGAACACGATGAAGACCAACTGGTCAACCGAGGCATACCACAGAGCGTCAAGATAGGCGCTACAGACAATTAGTTCTAACGATACTGTTTTGCTATAACTCGTCAAATAGCTGACCAATGGTTTGGAAAAGAAGTTCGACCTGTTACTGTGCGTACACTACATTGCCGCATTCGAACCTTTCGACTATTTTCATACCGTCCACGATTAGTGGATGCGTTCATAACATACCTAGTGCTTCTTTTACGCTACCAAGTGATAACGTAGTGATCAGTGTCACAACTGAACGGTAGGTTGGTGATCGCTGATCGTTCCCAAAGTAGCGAAATTTTTTTCACTACCTAAAATGGCCATTGCTCACTGAGCGCTCACTTGTTATAACGTCGTTCATAACATTAATCACTAATCGGTACGGAGCGCTCAGTTGTTATGAACGCAGCCAGTACCTTCTTTGACTGCGGATCACTATCGTCAACGCTTGAAGCGGTGCAGAGAACGGCTGCACTGAGACGTAGAATGGCATAATGTCGTCTTCAGCGACGAATCGCGTTTTTGTCTGGGCATGCACGATGGCCGTAGAAGGGTAAGACGCAACGCCGGCTTGGACGCGATATTGGGCTTGCTGTTGAGAGGCATGTACCTCCACAGAACTGTTGGAGTAATGGTTTGGGAAGCTATTGCTTATGATAGCCGATCACCACGTCTGTTTATTCGAGACAGTATGACAGCTGCGCGTTACGTTAATGATGTCCTACAAACTACTTTACTACCTTATCTTGCGGCCCACACATCCTTTTTCAGCAAGACAATGCACGTCCTCATATTGCTCGTCGAGCTATAGACTTTCTCCAAGAAGCAAGCGTTAATGTTTTGTCGTGACTGCCCCGTTTCCCGGATTTAAATCTCATCTAACATCTGTGGGATATCATGGGGAGAAGACTGTCCACTTTGCATCATCCTCCACAAATTTTGGAGCAGTTAATCAATGGAGTTCAAGTTGCTTGGAGCGAGGTGCCACAAGCAAATATCAACCACCTCATTTTGTCGATGCCAAGCCGTGTACAGGAGTGTACTCAGCTATGGAGTCGCCAAACACATCAATTTTTTTCGTGTTACATGTATTCTGATGTAATACTATCACATTGCCAAAAAATTACTTAAACAAGTGATTTCTTCTGGGTGTAACACTTCTAATGTCGCTAAGTATATACATGTCATCCTACTGAACAAACCAAAAACAATTGTAGTATTAGGTATTAATATGAGTAGGGTATTAAATCCGGTGGGGTACAGGACTCGATTTTGTGACTTTGGCTGTTTATACTATTTATTAGCACATTATTCTATGCATAATTTATATCGACAACTTATTCTTGTACGCCGATAATACCAGTTACTACATTGGAGCACATAAGGATCCAGTCTGTGTGGCGTTACATACATATGCAATCAGTACTAAAAATAAATTTCTTGTATGTTTTAATAACATGGTTTAGGGTTACGTTCCGATAAAACTGTTTTTAGTAAATTTACGCCGAGAATAAAGGAAACGATTCATGCAATCTCTTAAAAGTTAATGGACGTCTTATTTGACAAGTCGATTGTACTAAGTTTCTACATAGGTCTATGTATATACTGAAAATAATATTAATTGGCGAACACAGCTAAATAACCTACCCCTAAGGCTGTAATATACAGGCTAGTTCATATCACAACTGCTGATGGCGTCACGCATGGTATTCTGTATTAAGGTTCCAGTATCGTGAGCATTACAGCATTCCATTTGCAGACCTATGGTAGGTGTTTCCCAACGATTTTTATGTCCTTATCTACAGCTTTGACCATAAGTATTGCTGCAGTAAAATGTTCTACTCTTTTCATTTTTCTGTTTATTGCTCAGTTCACTACTTTCGCTCGTTGTGGATATATTAGGTAATGTAGTGCGCTTTTGGTGTTTAGATTTCTGAAATGTAGTGATATTGTTTCAATATGCGTAAAGCAAGCGAACTTAGTTTAGAAAAACGTGTACAGATAATACTTTTACATGATCATGTGAGATATTTGCGCCGATCTGCCCAGTATACTATTCGGCGATTCGCCGTGACCGGATCGCATGATAGTAGTCTCAGTAACGGACGTAAACGAATTACAACTGACCGTGAGGACCGTAAAATAATGAGAGAGTTACTAAAAATAGGAATAAAACTTCATCAGATCTCGCTGCTGACTTGTCACAAGCGAAGCGTTATGGTCTGGAGCTGCATGTGCGCTTTTCGAGTTGGCAAAATGTTCGTTTGTGAAGGGCGTATGAACTCCATAACATACGCAAACGTTCTAGAAACTGTATTGCGGCACTCTTTTTCCTCACTTTTTGTTGATATAAGCATGGACGGCGTTAAGTTCCAACAGGATAACGCAAGCTGTCAGAAAGCTGTGCACAGAAACGTTTGGTTTAGGGAGAATGACATTGAACTCCCGGACGGTCCGGCTCAATCACCGGATCTGAATTCCATCGAGCATCTATAAGATTTATTAAAGTGAAAAGGATCCATTGCGCCTAGAACGGAACGCTATAAATCCCGAAGACTGTAAGCAACTTGTAAGCTCTCTGCCTTAAAGAATTACTGCTGTAATTAAAACAAAGGGTGGGCCAACAAAATAATGATTTTTTTGTAATAATAAACATTATAAACCTGTGCAAGTTGTTTTAATTTATTTTAATTTAATATTCTTCAAGAAACTCAAAGTTAACCTGCATGCTCAATACTTATGGCCAACGCCGGCGCCGTGTATTTAGACAACTTGGCATATCATCATATCTCACTATATTTCACTTTATGTATGAAGTGTTATCACTGATTAGAGATACGGAAACCGACCGTCCACGAACTAGAGATTTTCATTTATACACTACGAGAGAAGCAAGCAACTTTGATATTTCGAAATACAGTGGGATACCATACGAGAATAATCCATTATGCGTATATTGCGTTATATAACAAATTAATCTGCCATGCGAACACGTTAACGACATTTGATTTTTTTTAACGAGTACTGAAAATATATTTAATAGACAAATACTTATATGCTCTAAAAAAATACCATGAAATGTGATGGCTTATTTTTATAATTATAAGGTTGCTTTTGTATTTTTTATTTTGTTTATTTGACTTAACCTATGTTCATTCTATGTACATCTATGGATAAATAGGTATACTATTCTTATTTTATTATGATTTATTATTTATTAAGGCCAAATATACCAATACGACATTTTTGTAAGGTCTAGAGTTTTCTGCATTTATGGCTCCTCATCTAAGAGCTTTGATAAAGTGCAATAGTTGTGATGGTTTCAGAGGACGAATTTCTCCTTCGTCTATGACGCTTTTGCCGAGGTGGTTGGTCCGGACTTTCATCTTCCGCCCCGCAGCACTTGCAGTCGCTATTCTGTTTCAGACCTATCCTTGCCATTTATTTCCCAAGGTAACAACGCTCTGTAAGAAAACCTGCATGTAGTCTGTTCTTGCTTTCCAAGAAATATCTTGGAATGACTCAAACGCGGAAGATTTTGTTTTTACTTCTCTTATTGCTCGACTGCTGAATCATTTTCCCGCGCCGCAGGCTAAGATACCTTACAGGAAGTTTGGTGGATATGATTTCTGTATTCACTTTCACTTTGACGTTGGTAGAAATTCTTATCTTGTGCATTAGAACGATTTCGGTTTTGTTCGTTAACTTGGCGCATAAGGCAAATAATGCCATTTGAAACACGAACGACATTTTTGAAAAATTTTTGATTTTATTTGTTATGCAAAAATTTTCATATTGCATAGTTACAATATGCTGTTTAAGAAAACAAAGATAGAAGATTGCGTATAGTTTTTAATTACGTCGATTTATTTTGTTTTGTAATACTGATATCTAAAATAAAATACAGAGTAAAACAAATAGCGAATGTGAACTGGCAGCTGTCGATAAATTTCTATGTATACATAGTCGATTGTAGTAGGTCACGAGATTGGTACACGTGACCATTGCACATCTTTCCCGTCTATATACAATTGCTGTCATTTTGCATGGGTAATGAGAGTAAGTGCATACAGTACGGGTTCCTATTGGCCATCGGTTGCAATTCGCGCACTCCCCGCTTGCCAATTGGACGATGTCGTCGATTCAGATGCAACACCAGGTACTTATATGTATACAATAATTGATGCGCGTAGTCAATGTTATTTCTGTATTCCTCGGTTATGACAATGGTCTCCCGACATATTCAGTAATAAAACAGATATTTTTTTACAAATTTATTAAAAAGAATTTTGACATTTTAAATAATTAAAAGAAGAAACATTTAACAACATGACAACACAAATAAATCAAAATTTGCGAATTTATTGAAAGTAATTTACATATTTTGCTTAGATACACTTAAACAAAACACTGTTCAACGCAAAAAATGCGTAATATTAGTTCAAGAATTATTTCCAGTGTAGATCAAAAATGTGTCTAGACACATTTAACGCGGATATCTTGCCTAGTTTTGGAGTCTTCCTCTTCTTCCACTTCCCCTTGGAATGTGCTGCTTGTGGTTCTTAGTGGTCTGGTTGTGGAGTTACTGCACAACCTGTTATCCATAGTAAAATAAAATGGATAGATCCAATTGATAATCAGCAAAAGCAATGTTTTTGTCAAGGATTACTTATAGGTATGCGATCTTCCCTCTTCAGTTGGAGACAACCGCTGATATCTGCTCTCAGGTATGTTAGGTATGATTACAGGTAGATACTGAATTATTTCGGGTCCAGTACCGAGCCTTATATGATGGCGAACTGCATCTGCCACTTGAAGGATTCTATAGCGTTCATAGCAATGTGGAAAGAGTGAGATATGATTTCAATGACTGACACTCGTATGTTTTAATCTTTGATATCGAGTCTTTATGCCGATTCTGTTCAACGTCGTCTTCAGGTTTACTAACACAATGATGATTATCTGGTTCTTCTTGAAGGATCTGAGGTGATCTAAGGTGCAGACAAACTGTACTGATGTCAAATATTTTTTCAAATGGGCCGCTAATTCGATCTGATACAAGAATTTGTAGAACTTTTGTACAGCTTCCAAGGCAGTGGATTAGAAATTTGACTATATATGACGGGCACACTGAATCGATCGTCATTTTTGTATATCTTGACATTTCATATACATATCTTTTATCTTTGATGTTTTTATTTAAGTAAACATGAATTTAATTTACATAAATCGTAATAGTAGGTAAAAGAGAGGTGTGCGTTACATGTATAAAGCATAGCTAGCTAACTGACTTAGCGCACAGATAATGTACATGTCGCTTGCGGTTTCAAGAACGCGGCAAAATAGAATTTCCTAGCAATATTTATGATTTGAAGCGTCTCTTTTTATTGATCTGTGGTGGCTGCGTCTTGTTAAGGTGAATGATAGCATTTGAATATGTTATGCTAGTATTTGCATTTGAAACGTAATTTGCATTTAATACATAGATTGCGTGGATAAATACGAAAACTTTCGTTTTAAAAATGATTAATTTTAAGGTTGTTTGTCTGGTATCAACAATGTCTCCTTTAATTATTCCTGAATCCACACAATCTATCTGTAATAAATATATAAATAAATCCTTGCATATTCCTTTGAATACTACATACAAACATCAGTCAGGGCTTTACGAGGGCATATGAAATCGCTCATGAATCCGCTGTCCCGCCATTATTGCTTCCTTCGATTGCTTTGTTGTTATTGTCCGCTGCTATACCACATCCAGATAGCAGAAAAGAATGGACAAAATCTAGGATAGCACATTTGATAAACAGCTACTAATATTTTAAATAAATGAAAAAATAAATATGAGGCTTCTAACGCAATTGATTATGTGAAAGTCAGTGGAACTTTCGACTTAGCACTTTATGTGCAATAGGAAAACTATCATAGGGCAGCAAGACTATGCCGCATATTGTGATTTCTGACGAGTAGTACATAATATATAGAAACATTAAATCACGTTGAATTGTAATAAAAAATGTTCAAAGACTATGACTAATCGACCTATCTAACGATTAGGAAGGTTTTAGTGGAAAGTAGTTTTAGAAGCTACATACTTATATAAAATTCAAACAAATAACATTATCTTCGTTTCTTTAATATGTTTCATACCCATAACGGAAAACCCTGCATCTGAAGGCTCTTTCGGATACGGCTAAATCTTGCACAAACATTAGAAGATGTTTTACCGATGCCGTGAAGTTTTTGTACTCCAATTTGTCATTTCAGGTATGATTCTTTTGTATTTTTATTTTTTTTTTATTCAGGAAGATCTGGTAATATTTTAAGGGTTCGACAAGCAGATGCCGTTGAAGTAAATGTTATATAGGATCCAGCTAATCTAACGACCTGTTCATAATTTTCCCATGAATATGTATGAAGGGATGTTAAAGTGGCCCGTCTGGGAATATTCGTTGGTGACCTTATCCTACCTGCAGTGACTGTTCGTAGACTCGACAAGGGAAAGCTATTCTTCCAAGAATGATAACACCGTAGGAGACAGTTTCTAACTAGAAATGAAAGGGAACTGGTGTACAAGAATAGCAATTATAACATAAACTAACTAGACTAGATGTGGTAACTTGGAAGACACTTATATTAAACTAAATGGGTAGTAGTTTAATAAGTTTTAAAACCCGTTATAGCTTTAATATCGGGTAAATAGAGGGAGCGATGTGTTTCTTTATACAAGTTTTTCTTTCTAACCAACTGTGTACATGGGACTAAACCTGTAAAACCAAAAAATAGGACCCTTTGAACTCTTAAATTAAGTAGTGCTTGTGCATTTTTTTTAGTATTTTGTGGAATAAATGAGTTCAATTTATGGGCTTCGATATTTTTTCTTTAAAACTTACTATCAAATTTGAAGATACAAATCAATAATTGGAAACGGAGAGTTTCGAAGCATATTAAGAGAGCTACATGCTTTATCCGCATTCCTTGATCTAGTGGTACTTTAGCAACAGTATGTTGTTTTTAGGCATTGATAAGATAAGCAGAAATTGGATGTCAGAGTCAGGTTTGAAATATCAAATTTCCAAAATAATATTCGAATGCAATTGGAGAAATATTTTCAACTGTAATTTTTTATATTATTATTTTGTATTAAACTATGTACCTATCTGTACCCAAGCTGGTACTAGCCATATAGAAACTATAATGTATCCGTTTGAAAACTCCATCTAGTTTATATTGACATTTTGATAAAAGAGACGTAGGTTTTCTTTTAGTGTCAATTGTCAAACACAATTAGCAATTAAATTCCAACATCGATTCTATGATACTTTAAAGATTTTTGCATCGAAAAATTTTAAGTTGAGTTTCCACATTTTGCAATGGATTATATGCAATTTAAGAAAACATTGGATAGCACTCTAAAACTATTTTTTGAAAATAATCTTAAAAATGTCAAGTCTCTGAAACTACATGCAGGTATACTTTAAACTACGTTATCAAAAGAATTAATCTGCAATCCTTTCTGCGATATGGGCGTAGAGAAATTTCTCTTCTACTTGTAGATTTTTATTTAAATCTTAACTTGGATTGATGGTGTTCTCTCAAAGAGATTCACTCCCGGAGCTGATGGGTTATTTACTTACCTATTAGTTTTTATAGGTATCCATTTGTTTATTTAATATCTCCATTATTAAATGTGAGAAAAAAAACGATTACTGCATTAGTGTAACAAAATTATTAATATTGTTTTATTGCCACACTAATGTATTAATAAGTAATGAAATGTTCTGTAAAATCCTCCTTGCGTACAATGTAATGAAAATATTTCGTAACGATTATTTAAAACAGGAACTGTTTTACGACAACCTTGAAATGGGATAATTACGTAGTTATCAAACTTTATGTTGTGGAACACCACGCACATTTAATTCACTCAAATGAAATATAGTGGGAAACGTCGATTACGATAGCATATGAACTAACGAGATGTAGGTACTACAATCCTAGTTTCGTAAAAATACATATGTTCTTCATTAATATTATAACAGGATGCAATAAAATACGATATAAAAGATATTATGTTTGTAGAAGGTAACAGTGTGGAAATCAAACGTGCGGATACCACCTACTTCTTTAAGAGGATACAGGTATGATTGACTGCAATCCTAGCAGAAGACTACTAATAGAATGCAACTTGATACAACATCTCCATTCCAATAATAACGAAAATGTTTTTCACCTTTAATTTTAAAGTTTCTCCTATTTAAAGAACATATGGTTTCAATGTGATAATTTAATGTACTATATTAATAAAAACGATTTAAAATAACATTGGTTATTTTTAACAAACTACGTTAATAGCAAAAAATAAACGAAATTTAATTACTTAAATGGAATTTTCTATGCTCAAAACCAGCATGGCCTCCATTTTGTTGTTGTGAGATTACTAACCTTTCCTGCAAATTGTAGACAGCATTCAGTAACATTTCTGGCTGAATTACATAAATTTGCTCCGTAATACTTACATATAGCATTGTTGGTGGTCTTCTGAACACTACACAAGTCGAAGAATGTGACGACGTCCTCAATCCTGCATAAAAACGATGTTTTCAATTCCTTGGTGCTTGTTTTGCAGCTGTGGAATAACATAACCTCTTAGCATTTGCAAGTATCGCTCACGGTTTAGAGTTACAGATACTGCTTCTCTATTCTGCATGTTGGCCAATGATAAAATTAGCTTAAAACCGTACCAGACGATGACTTTCTTGTCAGGAAGACCTTTTTGAACGATTTCTTGTGGGTTTTCTGAAGACCAGGTTCTATAGTTTTGAGTAATGACTCCGCCATTCAGAGTAAAATGTGCCTCATCTGTCCATAAAATACAGATAACTCTTCGGGTACAATTTCCATTTCCTGCAGAGAAAACTCGTACGTAGACCCAAATCTGCCTGCTTTAATTCAAACAGCATTTTCAGTTTATATGGATACATTTTTAGAATTTTGCAGAAACTTTTCAAACCGTCGTATAACTTGTAATCGTTGGGATATTGCATTTGCACCATTGCTTGCTGTGGTTGCCTCTGGCTATATTCCGATTTTAGTCAAGAACCTCTACAACTTGGACATCACTAAGTCTTGGTCTTCCTGATCTTGGTAAGTCAGTTACAGGCTCTCTTCTTTCAAATTTTTGTATCAAATTGTGGTCCGCTTTCATTTGACAAGGCCTCATTCTCAATTCTTGCTTGTAAATCCATGCTATTATAGTGTGAGTCGTTTGAACTCTAGGTTTACTCTAGTTTTAATTTCAAAACAAAATTCCAAATCTAATGATTTTGCTTGTGTCAACAATGTGTAATGATCAGGCTTTGGTTTTCCATAGATACAGTAAAATCCCATTCCGTGAGCAATTAGATGTCGTCTATTGTTTGTTATTAATTTAAAAGTTATAATAGTTTGAAATACATTCCGTACTTTATGATAACATTATACCTTTAAAGTATTATCAAGAGGACAACGCTGAGAATTCTATTCCGCACAGTTGTACACTAATCACCGATTTTCTGTGAATATTCACCTAATTCTTAGGCAGTTGTGAGGATTAAGTTCTAATTAAAGCCGCCAGTTGTTTCTAGATACAGACACCCCCATTATTTCTTCACAAAATTTAATTCGTATCAAAATTGTGATCGAAAAATGATACTATATATCACTGAGCCATTTCGTACGCAGAATTTTCATAGCAGCTGCTTAGTATAAACCAGTATCAATTGCTTGCTTCCATATTGAAACATGATCATGCAAGCTTTTAACAAAGTTGAACGTTAAATTTATTTTACTAACAATTTTCCCGTAATTGATTCATGATTTATACATGCATATGCGTTAAATAGGTAAATAAGAATCAATATTTTGTTTTCTCTCCGATAAACTGCCACAACTTTTAGAAATTATTGTTGCTACCATTGACGTAAAATGTTAATGTAGTAAGCCAAATTCATTTGTTTAATTGTGATTATCAGAAAGATGTAGACGGGGTTTGTTATTACTTCCATATACAATTTGCTATTACCTACAGTTTTTTCCTTATTCATACTTCAACTGTAATATTTTCGAACGAAATTGATCTAAAACAGCAAT
>ML219169.1:0-15944 GCA_004785975.1 Popillia japonica | reverse complement strand
TATTTAATAATAAAAATCTATCCAAAATGGTACGTATATCAACATATCCTATTTTATCTACTATTTCATACCTATTTATACTTTTAGACGATAGGAAAGAACAATAAAATGATACAGCACATTAACTATAGGGTGAGAATCACATTACAAGATTCTCGTACCTTTATAGGCACTTTCAAAGCATTTGATAAACATATGAATATGATATTAGGAGATTGTGAAGAATTTAGAAAAATTAAGCCTAAGAATTCGAAAGTTGAAAGGGAAGAGAAACGAGTACTTGGTTTTGTATTATTAAGAGGCGAGAGCATCGTATCCCTTACTGTAGAAGGGCCACCACCTCCCGAGGAAGGTTTACCCAGAGTACCAATACCGGGAGCTGCTCCAGGACCTGGAATTGGGAGAGCAGCCGGACGAGGTATGCCCGCTGGTATAGGCGGAGTTCCAGTAGGATTACAAGGACCTGTTCGTGGAATTGGAGGTGGAATTTTCGGTTTTACCTTTTAAGATTTGATAAAGAATATGTGTTTTATGTATAATAGGTCCTTCCCAACAAGTTATGACGCCAGGTGGCCGTGGACAAGTATCTGCACCACCACAGATGAATCAGGGACCTCCTAGAATGGGCGGACCGCCGCCTGGTATGATGGGGCCACCTCCGGGAATGATCGGAATGCCACCCGGTATGGCGATGGGTCGTGGTGGACCACCACCACCTATGGGGATGCGTGGACCTCCACCTGGAATGATGAGAGGTGGTCCACCTGGTCCGCCTAGACCGCCGTATTAGATTAGAGTCCTAATTGGTCTGTTTTATTTTCATTGTCAATGGAATAATGTGGAAATGATTATAAGAGGTATAATAAGTAATAAATAAAATAAATTGACAATAAACTTATAATGTTGTAAGTTTAATGTTCTGCAAAATCTATGACGGGTATATTTTTTATAAGTTTGTAACAATATTGTGCAAAGGTTATAAATTACAATTTGCTTACTTCATGAATCTAATAAAAAAAATTGAGGATAAAAATTGTGTTCAAATTACTCCAATAAAAAATATTTGTCATTATAACTAATACATATATCGTGTATAACAGTATTTGATAAATATAATTACAAATTATGTATGTACACTTTAATAATTTGCAAGAAAAAAAGACGGTTCCTTAGATAGATTTTGGGGTACGTGATGGGGCATTGTTATGAAGAAGACGTATACAATTTTTTTTTGATATTCTGACGTTTTTTTTTGTATAACCAATATTTAGTATACAAATTTTTATTACTTTATTTTGAAAAGAAAGATGAAATTCTGAATAGACCAAGGTGGCAGTTATTTTTTTATTGGCGGGGGCTAAGGCCAAATCGCACTTTGTCACATGTCACAGCGTTTTGCTGTCAATGTCAAATATTTTGACAATAATATTTATTTACTTTGGCATATTCTGTTTATTTATTTGTACCGTCAAACAACAATGCTTGATAAAACGCGCACAACGGACTGCTAATCAAAATTAAATCAAGCTATTGGCGCCAAATTCTTTATGGAATTCGCGCCATCTGCATTTTTTTTCAAGAATTACGTCTTCACGTGATATACGTATTGTTGATATATTTAATTTATCGTTTTTATTTAACGGTGGTGAATTGGAAATCAAGTAGCTATAATTTGTATTCTATCCCCGTGGTACAATCTTGGCGAACGAGACTTTAATTGTGTTGCTTTTTAATAGCAATCTGTACTGCCAATAAAAGCATTTTACTTTTCATTCCAAGATGGCACTAACAGTAACATTTACATTTAATGAATTGTTTTTGTTTACGTTTTCAAATCTATTATCTATCTAATGCATATTTACTTTAATTAAATTTTGGCTTCATGGCAAATAAAATAATTTCACTATACGAACTTGTACCTAAGACTGGAGAAAGTATTGATATACATACATACACTTTGATCATTTTGAATTGTCCTAAGTTGGAAACAAAGAAATCTCCGGATTATTAGAAATATAGGAACTGTTTACTTTCGTAAATTGTTCATACAGGATTTGTATGTGAAATGCCAAAACGATAGTGTCAACACTTACCTATTACCTGCCATTTGTGCGTATGGCATTGTGTGTGTCTTCATTTTAATATTTTCTGTTTTATTGCCGTTTTTCTGTCGTTTTCAAGACAATATGCGCCAATGCCTTTTGCAACACAATACTATATTGCAATAGTACACTTTAGCAGTGAAAAATTACTAGAGGAGAATGAGGACAAATTCTGTGGGATGGTGTTTTCAAAAATTTGTAACAGTATATGCACATCTAGACATAAACGTGTCTTCTCCTCGGATGAAATGTGTTCTTTTTTTGGGCATATTGCTTCGTAGTGGTCATGTCTGTCTTCCATGAAATGTCTTGGAAAATTTCTGAACACACCGAAAAGGATGTTGTGCGAAATCTTCGTTGCAATTATAACACTAAGATGCCACTTATATAGGACATATAGAGTGGTTTGATGCATACCATGCTTCTCTCACTATAATTTCTATTGCGTTCAAAAGTTTCGGTCTATTGACGCTAACGTTGTTCTGCAGTTTACAGATTCTTCAGGGAAGGGCGCCAAACTCCACATGAACTAAATTTTAATAATTTCTTCACATGCACGAATCCATTTTAAAAAAGACGGCAGATTTAACAAAATACAAAAAACGTCATAAGTATGTATTTTTTCTCATCTTTTTATGTAAAATAATTACCTTTTTGGTAAAAATATATTTTCCACAATTTTTTTTGCCATTTGTTTGTTTTTGAATAATTAAAAAACGTTTTAAAGTGTAATTATTTTTTTATTTTATTCATCATATATTCTTCGTACATACATTGATTATAAGGAATACAATAATTTATGATTGCCATTACAATAATGGCTCAGACTTAGAAATACAGTACAATAATTACTTTTATTACAAATTAATAATATAATAGAAAACGGGAAATAACTTATTATTTTACAGACGTTTTAGAATAATTATCGAAATTTATTACATTATTTTTATATTTAGTAAAGATTTTTTTTAATTCTTGGGGCACTTAAATATTTTTTAAATTAAATGGTTTCCAAGGGAAAGGGTATCAAACTAACAGATAGAAGGGGGTCAGTATGCATAAGTCATGATGATATTTTTTTATTAATTAGATTGTAACAAATACAAGATACGAGCACGACATTAATATTAATTATTTTATTTAATTAATAATGAGGTCTTCTACGGTATAATTATTATAATTTGTGCACTGCACGTTACAAGCTTTATCGCCATTTTAGACAAGAAAGCTTTTAAATTTTCATTAAATATAGAATAGTACTTATGAATATAGGCACCAGGCAGTGGGTCTCTAAAAGGTTTAGTTTTAATGCGAAAAAATATACATTATTCTTTTAAACATTATTATTATATTGCCTTATTTAAGAATGTAAATGTTTGAAATTGCATTGTTATTTATATATATCCCGCATAAGTATTAAACCTTTATTAGGCACCGCATCATGAGGTAATCATTGAACAAAAAAATACAATATTTATAATTAATTATATAATATATATGTACCTATATATGCTAATAGTAATAATTATCTTAACTACCAGTCTTATCACAGAAAAAAATTAAATTAAAAACGGTTTTTTTTTTGAAAATTATTTGTAGTTTACGTGCTTCGTGTTTGGTGGAATTTTTAAGGAATAAAATAAATTTTATGAGAGGAAATGTCAAATTTAAACCAGATTAATTTCGAAAAATAACTAAATTTGTATTATTACTACATTCCAAAAATTTGGCATTTCCAATCTTATCGATAATTCAGTAGAAATCTCTTTTGTGTTGTAGATACTGTAAAAAAATATTTTTAATTTTATTTTTGGTGTTGTTTTGTAAGAGAATTGCTCAAAAAACTATATTTATTTAAAATGAATTATATCGGTAACAATTTCTCCAAAAATCAATTGCTAGCTTTAGCTTAAACATACGTAATATTTATATACAGTATCGTCCACTTGCAATGGACCGGCTTTTGAAAACCCCCGAAAAAATCATCAAAACTAGGTATATAGATAGAATTGCATATAGTGGGCTCACTTTTAATGAAGCTGTCACTCGTATAAAGGTCTAAAAATAAGCAAGCCGCCCTTTTTAACTACTAGAATTGATTTATTACAAAATTTGAAATATCAGTGTGCAAGCTTCATTATAGCCCGAGCCCTACTATATATACTTGACAGGTTAGAATATTTATAGGATACATTATGGCGTATGTCGATCATTCTTTCACGAAAAAATTCACCCTATTCTCTTCGACGTTGGTTTTATTGCGAATAAATGTCTAGAAAAGGGAAAATTCCGCATTTCCCCAGAACCTACTTAATTCGTCCCTTAAAATTAATCCGTGTTTATCACTATGACGCTCTAGCATACTGTATTACAGAATTATATCTAACGGGCGATAAGTCTTTAACCGATTCCATAGATTTCGCGATCATCTTAGACCGTTTTCTGGGAGGTAGACTCAGTTCTGGATCGGGCGACACTGAGGGGGCCGGCGACACCGGATTAGAACTAGGAGGGGTGAGCATCGGTTCATCTTCCGATGGTAAATCGCCTAGAGCAGCTTCGACCTGTCGTAAAGCATCTCCAGCGTTTAAAGTGTTCAACGGATGAGATTCGTAAGTGTAATAGGCCGGGTGCCTTAAATTAACAATATTTTGCGGTCTTGAAATGAGATTAACGACCTCATCTACCGGCGATTGCAGGTGGTCATTGTATACTCTTTCGGTGACGGTTGCTGCAGCTGCAGCTAAGAGTTCTACCCCGCTCTGCGGACTGGGTTGTCTGAAATAGGGCAAGGGAGTCACTCTATCTCTGATTATACAATAGATCCCTGAAGATTCGTAATTCATCGTGTCTTGATGAATTGGGGAATCTTTATTTTCTTTATCACTGCTTGACGATGAACAGGATGATTCGCTTTGCGTTGAAGATGAGGGCGGTGAGATTGGCGGAGCGTTTTCTGAATGGCTTTTAATATGGGCTTCCATTGATTTTTTCGAATTAAAGGTATCGTTGCATATCGTGCATTTATAAACTTTTTCGCCGTAATGCGCGACTTGATGCAACTTTAAAACGTGATTATAGCCGAAAGATTTGCCGCAAATCTCACAGGAATACGGCTTCTCACCAGTGTGAGTTCTGGAATGGACTTTTAACTGTTTGCTGCAAGTAAATCCTTTCTGACATACCGTACAGACGTATGGTTTCTCACCGGTATGGGTTCTCATATGGATAACGAGTTGTCCAGATTGAATGAAAGTCTTAAAACAAACTGCACACTTATGAGGTCTTTCTCCGGTATGGATCCGCATATGCCTATGTAATTTTCCAGAATGTTCGAAAGCCCTTGAACAAACATCACATTTATATGGCCTCTCTTTAGTGTGAATCCTCCTATGTACACTTAAATTCTCTTTAACGCTGAAGCTCTTATTGCAGAACTCGCATCTGAACGGTTTCTCGCCAGTATGCGTTCTAAAATGCCTGGTCAACCTAGCCGGAACCGCGAAAGTTTTAGAGCAAACATTGCACTTGTACGGATCATCAGATTCTTTCGTGTGAGTCTTGAGGTGGACTTGGTATGCTGATTTTGAGGTAAACATCTTATTGCACTGATCGCATTGGATACCGCTGTTTTGATTGTTGGCGATGTGAAGATCACCAGGTTGTGAGGTAGTATTGGAAAACCCTCCAATCGGAAGGTCGGGACTGCAGACCACACGTTTGATGGCATGACGTGCCTCTTCTGAAGTCTGCACCGGTCCCATGGGCATGCTGTTTTCACTGTAGTAGCCTACCATTTCTGGGACTTTCGACCACAGATCTTCTGAAAAGAAAATAGGATGAAAATTATTTTTTTTAATTAAATTGAATTAATGAAAGGGAGAACCATAAATGTTTGAAAATGTTCTGATTGATTTGTTCATATACTTTTGTCATATTAATATGTTAAGAATAATAGAGCCCTCAAGATACAGTCCAAGGGAACGTCTTACTTCAACAATATACACACTATATGACGGTGATGGAATTTAGATTTATTTGAGCTTAAAGTTAAAATCTTCAGGATTTAGATACTTATTATGTAGTGAGCCCTAGCCATATGATTGGTGCCTGGTACCCCAGTCGCTAGATATACGAAGAATAAAGCTAAGCCGGTACTTGTAAATATGTATTATTCATCTTGACAAAGCTATGATTACTTAGCAGCTAATTGCGTAAAATAGATGAGGAGGTCATTCACCCCCTCCTGCAGCAGCAGAAATTAAAGGAATTTAATGACACGATACTGGCACCGAGTTGGGCTGTAAATTGAGGGTCTAACAAAATTGTCTAGAATTTAGAAACTTACTGCAAATTCTGTATAAAGAAAAAATTATTTGAAAATTACGGGACCAGCTTTAATTTAATTAAATAATTTTTAAAAAATTCAAAAAATATTTTTAAAAATTCTAAAAATATTTATCAAAAATTAACGCACCGCTAGGTTCAGTTTTACACCTCATCAACAAATTCTGAATAAAAGTCTCTTCGATCTTGATCTCGATCGACATTTTTTTAAAACGCACACACTTCGATAAGGAAAAATTATAAAATCACCAAAAAGATTTTAATAATTTTTTTTTTTGATATATATAACTCGAAAAACACTAAAATTGTTGTGACGCGCACGCGGACGCAGCGCGATGTGAATCCCCGAAACTGCAGTCGGACAATGCAAGCGTCCAAAAACGCAGAGCGCCGTGACAAGTGCCGGGTGCGTTCGGGGGTCCCGCGTGGCTCCGCCCCATGCGTATGTGCGTCTTGTTTTGTGCGTAGTGCCCGTGTTGTTTTCTCGATGTGTGTGTGCGATGGTGGGGGGTGGTAAAGGGAGGAGAGGAAATCTTAGGTCGGTTTTTGACCTCGCAATACGCAACAAACGCAAGCTTCGGTTGTCAGTGAAACGAAGACGATGAAGAAGAAGAAGCATCGAAAGCGCAACACTACTAACTCGAGGACGGCATCCGAAAAATGAAAGAAAGGGAATCTTAATTGAGGTGGTTAAAATCGATAATGTTCGAAATAATAATAATAATAATGATAATAATAATAATAAATGAAATGATTAGAATTGTATAAATTTGAACGGCCTGTAGATATTGTACGTATCGATTTATCACGAATAACCACCTGTATGTATATATTTTTCGTTTTGATAATTTACAATTCATTAAATTTTGGAATATCTTATCTATTATTTTGAAAACATACGCGTATACTAACAAAATACTATAATAGTAAATAATAGTAATATTATTATAATGAATCCTCGTAATTTGACGTAATCTAGTAAGTTATTTTGATCAAAAAAAATCTTTGTTATATGTATTTACAAATATAGGAATGAAGCTCTTATCATCGGTGTTCCGATAAGATTCCGCGAAAAAAAATTTGCTAGAGCTCGTATCTCGATAAAACTGGGTTAAATTTGATAAAATTGTTATTGATAAAATGATACGAGTAGCATTTAAATAATTTGAAAAATATCGTACACATAATGAGTGATATAAGGATATGCAATTTATTATCTTCCTTTCGCTTTGGTTTTTTTTTAAACAAATTTATAGAACGACGCTGTTCAAAATTTGAATCGCTTGCATCAAGTTTTGACATATATGAAATTGAATTGACTGCATGTACACTGGCAGACAAAAATAGGCGGACCGTTACTATACAAGAATGTATTGCAACTGTCCGGTTTCTTTTCTGCCCCTGTGTACATACATATATAGGTAATTGCAATTTTCTTTATGATGTGGATATTGCAACGCTTAAAAGAGAAAGTAGTTTACACTAGGTGTCAATTGCGCGTGCTAATTGATGTTTTACGAAATAATGTGGCCTTATTCTGCAAAGGACCGCTTACCAGACGAAAATTGCTGCTGATGACTGCGTTTTCCACAAATACATACATATGTATATATTCGTTAGATAAAATATTAATGTGTATTGGTTGTAATAATTCAGTTTAAAACTAGGTGGCAAGTACAGAGAGTGTGGTGTCAGCATAATTCTAGGTACACGAATAAAATGCAATAGTTGATGAATTTGGATAATCATATCTGTGTCATGTACAGTCTCGTTTATAACTAATGCCCCCTTTCTAGTTGCAGAGAATCAGAATATGTATATCAAAAGTAGTAATGTTCAATGCGGGTATTTACAAGTTGAGTTGGGCGATATACAAGGCATCAGTATCGATAGCGACATTAATATAACGTATCGCTTTCATGCCAAGTACTTTGATACATCGATACTTCGCTATGGCATCTATCTGTACTGGTATCGGTTAAGTATAGACAGATATAGATACTTTGTAATTGATTTCTTCGTATCAACGCTCACGTATCAAAACCTTCGATATTTTGATACATCGATTATCGATACTTGCCGATGTATCGATTCCGTTTATTCTGAGTATTGGTATCGTAAAGTATCGATAGATATCGGTACTTTGTAATTGATTTCTTGTTTTCCGTAGTCTATCAGTGCTTTTTTTAGTATCGATACTCTGGTATCGATAGACCTTATATCGATATTTCTCACATTACATCCACAAATTGGAAGAAAAATAAAGAATAAGATATCATATACTTATGTCAAGCTGCATGTTATGATAACACGACTAAATATAGCGGTATGCTCATCGTGTAAAGAGTTATTTATAACGCATTTCTATCAAAGAACACGATGATAAAAAATGACAATATAAATAATTACATACATATCTATACAGCTCGATATATTTTATTAACCAAACCAGTCATAGTATGTACTTGTAAATGTTGAAATACGTATCTTATCAGGCAGTACAATGATGGTTTATAACCTTTGCTTAAATGCATATACACTACCGCCCAAAAATATTACTTCAGTTTTGGGCTTAATACCGCTGTACAGGTAATTTCCTGTTAATTTTGGTTATCTTCAAAAAAATATTTCCGAGAAATATTGCACCAAATCATATTCATCATATTCTCAGAATTATAGAACTATTCAGTTATACAGAGTGTTTTGTTTTAACCGCGCATCTAAATTTTGTTGTAATAGAACATCCCGCAGAAAGGAATAAATTAATAATAATTGTTGCATAATTTTCTGATCACGGTGTATACGGCGCATATAACAATAATAATATTGTGATGAAAACAGCGTCGAACTCTTATCTAGAGTGCCACGGGTTTGCGGCGAGGCCCCCAACTGCGGTTTTAGCAGGGACTCGTGTCGATCGCAGGCAACCGCTTGCATTTGTGAGGCACGAGTTGTTCGGCCACGGTTAGTCGCCTCCACGTGGAGGTTAGTGTCGCTTTTTCTGAACGATCACCGACCTCGACAATCTGGAGAAACGTAGGTCGGCATTTTCAGATTCCCCCACCATCTCGCGTTTTGGGAATACGGTTTTTTTTTCCCAGCATTTTTCGGGTAAATTAGACGAAAATTAATTCGATTAGCACTTTATTAATTTATAATTAACTGTTAAAAATATTTTTTTTAGTTAGAATTAAGAAAAAAATAAAACAAAGAAAAATCAGAACCTATCACAATAAATTTATGGTTCTCCATGTTTAAAAATAATTAAAACTATTTTGTAAATAAAAATAAATAATTTCTACTTACATTTATTGTCCTCCGGCGTGGATTCGATTTGAATTCTTCAAAAATACGACGTGGAAGAGGGCACAAATTAAAAAAAAAAAAATTGAATTCAGGAAAAATCACAAAATATTGTCCATAAATTCCCGTACGAAAATTCGAATTAATTTAATTTTTTCTATATATTATGTCGATTAAATATCAATGCGCGCACCATTTAATTATTTGCAATTCTGCTACGACAATAAACGATTCGCACACGGAATTTTCGCTTTATAATAACTCCGTCCCCTTAAAAACTTAACTAATATGACAATCGCCTAATAATACTCTGACGTATGTATTTTTTGACTGTACCAAACGCGCATCAAAATCAAACTAAATGTTTACCTCCTACACGGCGGCTCACGATCGTTACCGATCGTCGGCGAACGGTCCCCTTATGCCCAGACTACGCTTACTCGATTAACCCGTGCTTCGGAGGCACGTGGAGGCCACCAACCGTGGTTTTATACGCCCGGTCTTACTTGAGTCGATTGTGTTTTGTCGCAGGAGGATGAATTCGAGTTGAGCATGGTCCGATGCGATTCCGTAATAATCGTCGAGAATTGTACGAAATTCGCGATTCGAGATAAGAGAGATTCGACCGCGAAAACACTAAAGTACTTTCAAATTTTATGCGGGATCTTATCTCTAGTGCATGTTTTGTTGGTTTATTGTTAAGAGAAATTATAATTAAAGCATTTTTTCTTGCGAAAAATTCGTTAATTCTATCAGTTATTATCAGGGTAAGGACTATTTCGAAAGTATTCAGTTCTTTCGGGTCCTTCTTTTAAGCTTCGTTCGAGTTGCAATTATTTGGTTTGAGGATGTAGGCAATTTTGTGGTTTTCACCATTGCTTCTTTCTATCTTCTGGGCTTGGACGCCTTTAGAGTAGAAACTGTAAACGTTGAAAGTGGTAGCCATTGATTGGAAGACAAACTTGTGGAATTGATTTTTGTAGCAAAAACTCCAACCAAAGAATTCAAGGGGATAATGAGGTGACCTTAGAAGGTTGTGATACGTTTTAACGATTTAACCTGATGGGCATATTTGGAAAGCGTAATAGGTGTTGGTTCCTCTACTTGATGGATCATTGTTCAAGACTATCTGGAAACAATATTGATCCTGGAAATTTTAAAATACTTATAGCAAAACATTTTGCAAAAATCTTTCTTTGATGTCCAACTTCTCGAATAGCTCTAGTATCTTTATACACCCAAACATTAAAGTTACATTATTGAAGTGCTGTATCTCTTCTGAACATACATTAGTCATTCCATAAAATAAATGATATAACCTCTTAGGAACTGAAAAAGTCGTTGCTTTACTTGGAAAGTTAGTGTTGCAACAATATCCAGAATTCTTTCTTCTGCCTGGATTGTGCTGCTATGGATTGGTCTACATCTACACAATTACCACAGAGTTTTTACATTTTTTTAAGATTTTTTTATAATTTGTCGCCTTAGGAATCGTCAAGTGACAACTGTCAAAATTTGTTTTTTCGCTTTCCGATATGCAAAAACAATTTCCTATTAAGTACTCTGTCGTAACTCTCTTCCCCATATGATTCAAACTTTATGGTTCCCGCTGTAGAATGCTTCATTAGGAAAAAATATGTTTGGCTACTCTTGAAATAGAGAACAATTTCTACAATGAAATAATTCTAAATTTGAAATGCATTGCCATATAATTTGTGCAATTTATTGTGCATTGCAAACAGTAAACAGCTTTTGCTTCATTGAATCAACAACACGTTTATAAAAATTCTTCGAACTTATTCAAGGTCATTGATCAGTACCGTTTAAATCAGAAAATCTAAATATTTTAGCAATAAGTGAGGCTCAAAAATATTTTCTAACTTTGTTGTTCTGATAATGTGCCAATCCAATACTGTGACAGTAAGGTGATGTTGATGTATAAATTTGGATAATTAAGTGTTACAAAACATTACACGCTTATTGTATTAAAATGTGCAAATACCGTTTATGGTTTCTCTCATGGAAACGTTAGAGCTGCTAATGGCATTTATCAGTTTTCAAAAAATTGTGCTGAATGGGAAAATGCTACTATTAGCTGACAATGAATAGTATTAAATTAGGCATTCCATATATAGAAATGTGTTAGTCTAACATCCATACTATGTACAGGGAAGACATGTCTTAAGATAGCAAGTACAGGGAACATTGGCTAGTCATGAGTTATTACTGCACATGCAGCTGTAGACTGACTTAAAATGTTGCTTTTCCACATTTGGCATGGATTTTGAGGAAAATACAGAAAGCCAAACTCGGAGAGAACATACTGGGGTTGGACCTCGATATGGAATTTTAGAACGCAATAACCAATTAGAACGCCTAAAAGTGATGCTCGTGGTTTGCTAGGATAAAATACTGTCTTAATTTTAAAGAAAAAATGGTCAAAAATTAAGCAATCTTGCAGCATGTGGAAAAGTTTGATGTAAATATTCTCTATGGAAAGTCGAAAAATATCCTGGAGCACCATCATTGCTGAAACTACATCTAAAGGAATTTCGTCCAGAAGATCCCATATTGTGTTCTGCAAGAAGTTTAGATAGGAAGTGCCTCCTGATAGGCTTAATAAAACAATAGGGGTTAGAGAGAATGCTCCTAAAACAAACATTACGCAATCGTTGATAAATTCTTCCAAACATACGATGTGAAGGAATCTGCCGATTTGTCAGTTTTCTTTTGAGATTTTTCGTATATCGCCTCGTGACAAGGGGGCTCTACAGTATTAAGTGAATATTTATATTTTATTTGTTTCTTATGTGCCTATGTAAACAATTTCTGAGTTTGGTTTAACAACCTTTAAGTGCTCTTATCTCTATACAAAATCACACGCGTAAGTAATTTCAAAAAAAATATTGCACCTCATGATTGATAATTCTCAACGGACAATTTATCTCCACATTTATAAATTCAGTTCCGTCTGGCAAGTTTCCATAAACGTGGATGCCTCTTCTGTTTTATAGTGTCGTTAAAAATACGACTATAGTTTACATTTACAATAATAAAAAAAACATTCCATTTACATAAATTGAGTCACACTGTACAACACGCCCAAAATGTTTACTCGTTATCGACATAACCTTATTTACGAGGCGATAACTTACCCCAAAACCGGCCGGAGATAGTCTTATCCAATTTTTTTTGGATATATTTTGAGGCGTTTTTCGAAAATTAATCGAGGCATCGTTACACGTGTAGAATGTAAAACCACAGTGAGACGCCTCCTTGCGCCGAGTTCGACTTGTTCCCCGCGGTCACCGCTCACATCGGATCCCCCCTTCACGTTTTAGCCTGCTGCTGCGAGAAAACAATTGACAAACATTGATCGCGCGGTTTTTTTTAATCTGCATGTAATAAATGAAAAATTATTCTATTTACGTGTATAAGTACAATACTAATTATATAGTGACCTCTTCGCCTCCCTCTATATCCCTTCATAATTATCGTAATTATATTTCGATGATATTTATGGGTTAATTTAACAAAAAAAAAAACCTAAATATAATTTTCGAGCTTTTTGCTTTTGTTTTCGATTCGCGAATTGATCCGCGTGTTTTCGAAAGAGAAAGTTCGCACGGTTTTCCGAGGTTACCCGAAGCCTACTATCGACTAAGTTCGGTAGCCGTGTATCAACGTTAGCGTTCGACTGTCACGGCCACCTTGACCAATCTCAACCTAAGTTGTTTTAACTGTTTACTTGTGCTGCGTGCATCAAACGCTAGCGGGACAACGCCACTCTCTTCTCTTTCTAACACACTCACCATCTCTCTCTTTCTCTCGGATTCGTTTAAATAACGATCGTGTGTTGTCTATGAAACAATCCGCAGCGCAAATATACATGACTTAAACTATAATTAAAAGCGGAGATGATAGGTCGACATTTCGGGGGGTTTTCCCTTGTTTACTTGTATCAAATTGTCTGTCTACAGTTTTATTTGTTAGTTTCTGGTATTGTATACACTATCGTTCATATATTTGGGAACATTTTTTTTGTCGCTTTAATAATTAGGAGGTCATGTCTAAAAAAATTCCACTGGTATGTATTTGGGCTTCACTTTTTATCAAAATTAAAAATTATCCAAAACTTGCATAGTTACAAAATGGTCATGGTCGTACCATAAGACTACATTTTTAAAACAACTTTTAAAATGTCGTAGCAGGAGGTCGTATGCTAAAAATATGTTGCATAAGTTTGGAACAATATAGAACAAACCTAGAACAACTTCAAAACTAGACAACATCCAGTTGTTAACAATTATGGAGATTGCCCAAATTTCATGGGATTTCAGGTTACAGTCAGTGGTGGACTTTATTAGAGGTTCATATTGTTCTACTGGTGGAAGAAAAATGAAATTAATTTTGGTGCAAAAACTTAGTGACAGTTTGGTCATCACTCGTTGAGTTTTAATTTTCTGACATTTTGACAGCTTTTCTAGTATCAGTACGTGAAATTTCAGCTCACAGTCAGTGGTGGACTTCATTAGACGTACATATTCATGTCGCTAAAATTGTGGGCGTTTGTTCCGTTTGATTTTGTGGTCTTCTTCTCAAGTTGCAACACGTGGAGGCTTACTTGATTCCCTTATGTAGCCTGTACTATATCCCAACAACACCTCGTATATACAAGTTTTTGTTCTTTGGGTCAAACTAGTTTAGTTCTCGTTAGAATTTATCTCTTTTGTTGTTTTAATTGTAGTTCTAATTCTGTAGTTGTGGTCTATTCTCTTATGGTGTTCGCTTGAGAGCAAATGTTTTTAGCTCTGTCATAGACATCTATATCTACTCCAATTTTTACCTTACATCAGCATCTGTATTAGGATATATACGAAAAATCTCAGCAACAGAACTTCGAAACCGTGCCAAAAGAATTTATGGAAATGCAATTAAACAAAGACACAATTTGAACCATCTTACATGATTCAGGGAACACCAAACTTTGTAGTAAATTTATTCCTTACATTTTTACAAGTGACCAAACCAATTATTGAGGAACGAGGTGCACAGATATCATGTCAACCCTCAAAATGATCCTAACATTTTGAAATCACTTATTAAGTGTTACTATATCGAAGAAACAAACACAAGAACAGGTTATAAAATTATTGATAAATCTGAGTAATTACTGATGCAATTGATTGAAACGTTTTCAAGAGTTTAATGGCACAAATGGGTCGGATTCATACAGAATACTGGGATGAAAATAATTATAACTGGAACCAGAGACAGATTTGTTTGTTATTTTGATCTTGAATGCTGTCTCATAAATTCCTACATGTCTGAAAATTTTCTGAAGATACATTTCTCATTAGAACTTGAAAAGTAAGTAACCTGCTTCAAAGTCTTCTACAACTGTCTTATCAGAATTTCCTGGCCTTCTTTTTCTATTGCGCATCACACAAATCAATGATAGAGAAATTTTATTTTGGATTGATCAATGGTCTTCAAAATGTTACATCTTTGAGTTCGTATCTGGATATGAGAATGTACTTGTTTACAAACCATATGCATAACTGTATGTACTAATAAATTAAAAAAAATGCATACTTGTACAGCAGGATATAAAATAATTATGTAATTATATTTTTGTCTGGGAATGTATCTTCCATCTACCTTCTCCTACGCTTCGAGCTTGTATGCTATCGATGGCGGTATTATTTTAGGAAAGCTGCGTGTGCGTAAAGGACGCTATTGCATATTTATATGGGTGTATACACACAAATACGAGAGAAGATTGCCACAGGTTTCCCTGTTTTGATTGAGTTACTCCCATTGTAAATATCGTTACCCGTTGCTAAATATACGATCGGTTCTATTATTATCTCGTACACGTTTGGTTTATTCCAGTCGTCGGTAGTATTTGTACTTCCATATATAAAACTGACTTCCGTAATATTTTGGTAATTAGAAATATGAAGGTTGATATAATTGAATCTTAAATTTAACATACAATGCCTTGCACAAATATTGGTACAAGACATTTATTTAAAAATGAATTTCTAGTCAAAATCGATTAATGTAGCTGCGTTCCGAAGTATGCATAATGAATTTATTTATAATATATTTTGATTAAATAGTAGGAAGCGCTTCCAAGTCTTCAAAGTTTTTCCCAAAAAAATAATATTCTAATGCGAGTTCCAGAGA
>SMLS01071817.1:0-23842 GCA_004785975.1 Popillia japonica | reverse complement strand
GGAAGATTTTCCATTGAAAAGTATTGCTGGTAAGTATCAACTTGATGGAGTTTCTGAACATTTTAAGGTAGAAGTTAGTATATACACAGCTGTATAGATCTAGACTATGCTCCACCAGCAGCCTTCCAAAATTGCTTTCTATAGCTTGACCACAATGAACTGAATATATAAATGGAGGGAGTTTTGCACTGTTTCTACATAGAGGGTGAGGCCTATTCTAGCTTCTTGCATGCAAAAAATCTACCAATACGGGAAACCGATTCTATTCTGCAAAATACTACTATACTTACAGAATCTCCGTAAGGGCTCCTCTATTTTACTTAGGATCAACTACTCCTTGCTAAACTGTAATCCACTACGAAATGGCGAGTCATGTCTTTACTTCATCCCCTTAACACTGCGGCCCACGGCCTATTGTACATATTATTCCATGCCAAGTGAGTTTCTTTACACAAACTGGTTAGTCCCTTTTACCTACTAGGTTTAATAGCTCATGTGATAAATCTGTTCGCAAGTGTTCTAATAGTGGGTTGGTTGGTCTCCTCATTGCTCCTCATTGCAGTCTGCAAATAGGTTCATCTTTAGAGAACTCAATTCAATGTAGATGTTTCTTCAGACAGTCGTGCCCTATTAACACACCCATCATTGCCTAACCTGCCCCCGTTTGAAAGCTAGTACATCTACTGCTAGATGCTGAGATGGCTACTTCATCGTTGCTATCTATTTGCCCTCTATTCCAATATTTAGCAGATATGCTTCCTAGATGAATCTAGGTTTTAGATTTTGTTATTTCTCCGATGACACCCAGAGAGTGCGTTCGATTCGGGCTGTCTTGTGGATGGGGTTAAAACCTATTGGGTGACATGGTATGGCCTGACATCTTTGATGAGAATACCTGCAAAGGCTTCATCCTCCTAAAAGGATCTACGGAGGATCGTGGAAGATTCAATTCTTGTTACTTCATTTCCTCATCCAGCATATTTGGTCGAAAAAGCGCAGAAAAAAGAAACGCTAGATAGTAGAATAGTAGACGTATATTTAGACAATCCTAACAGAACAACTCTTATCAGAATGTTAGAAGGTGGTGGTAGAGGATCTGCTATCGTTTTAGAATGTGTTAGAGTGATTTGATCATTGTCCTACCTTTAATAATTTTTGACTGTTCCAGATTGATGGAAGAACAGCAAAAGGTTTTACCACTGGTATAAAGAAACTAAGACCTGACGAATAGTCGTACGACCGTTAGAATCTTATAGAAAGCCATTTGAAACAACATAGTTCTTGTGAAATTACAAGCCATTCAATAAAGAAGTTAAATTCACTTGATAAATGTGTGTGAACTGAATGATTAACTAATAATCCATTTTCAAAAATAATAAATATACAGCAGTTCTGGTTTAGACTAAAACGTTGCCACAACCAAGATTTAGAGATGAAGAATTAGAATTTTGGCATAAATAAATAATTCTGCATAAAACAGCCTATATTTTACGTAAATTAAACCTATGCGTCTCTTTTTCTGCATAATATACTGCCCAGCACTAAATTCCAGCAAAAATTGCAAATACAATTTTGTAAAATCTGTATGCGCTTATTAAAATCTGAAACCACCTAAAATCTATATCCTCTCTCCTTATATAGTTGTGGTACTAGACGGCAACAATGCATAATAATAGTAAAAACAAAACTGCAGCAAATACGACTCTGTCCGATACAATATCCTTCCAGTAATCGCTTCGGTTCTCAGCTTGGCCGTTACTTCGGTATGTGGGACTGTATACTCTCTTAATAGAAGCAGGATGCGAAATTTCCAAGAACATTCAGGTCGATTAACCGATCTCCGTGCGGTGCAACGACGCGACCGACGGCCTTGTATAACCGCAGTATAGCACAGATGCACATAATTGCCGGCGCTGCACAATTACGTCCCATTATTCGCGATGCACAAGATCTTCCACGGTGGCGTGCCGTGTGAGTTATGGTAATTGGAAATCGGTACCACGATCGTCGTGTCGATTTTAATTTGCGCCACTTTCCCGGCCGTCCGTTTTGCATATTTCCGGCGCGCGAGAATGCAAATCGACGAAGATGCAGTGACGTTAATGACGTAGTTTACGTATTGTTAATATAGTAGGTTAAAGAATTGATGGCAATATTTTTTTTGTCTTCTTCATCTTACTCGACCCTCGTATTTCACAGACGTATTTTATCAATATCGGGCGGGATATCGATTCGGTAACGGGGAAAGAATGAGGAAGCGGCGACTAAACGAAGGGTCGACCTAGAGACCGAGGACGGAACGTATAGCTTATTTCGCCAACGTTTCTGATTCCTGAACGATCAAAAACCCTCCAAGCCGGTATCCCAAATCACTTAACGAGTTTGATTATTTTATAACGATCTCGATTGGCTTGAAAACCTCACGAAGTTTATCGAGTTACATCAAGGTGAATATAATCATCGAAGGATTTAAGATTAACACCCTTGTTTGTATTTACCTTTCATTTATTATTTAAGAACAGTTTTAGAATCGCTTTAGAATATATTGTTCGTCTCTCCAGGGCAACGTTCACATAAACATTATAATTTTGTATAAGTGTGAACATAAATGTAAACTTTTTAAGGTTGCATATACGCTCAAATTGACTACAATGTGCAGTAAAATTATACGAGTACATAAATATGTGATTAAGAAGGTTTACGAGCGGGTAAGTACTCACTACTGTTGTTACGAAGTCATACAATATTTGATATCTACTCATAAAGCATGACGTTCCACTGGAAGTGCAGTAGAAATATGAAGCAGAGGTACTAAAAGACGAAATGTTATAACTGCCATAAAACGTGTTGTATTGTTGTACTTGGAATTTGTTATTTTGTTGTTATATGATTTTCAATACAATACGACTAATGACAGTACTTATGACATTGGGACTTATCCTTGTTTAGTGAACCAAAACCTGATCTACTCTAACATATCATATACGCCGGATGAAAAAAGTTTAATGTAACATAAAATTCATGATCATAATCCTATGAATACGACCATAAATTGCGTGAATTTAGCTGGTCCATACTGGGTTTAGTAAGACATTTGCCAAAAACGGGATGGCCGCAGACCTCAATGAAAAAAAAGATGTAAAGCAAAGTATCATTGCGGTGAAAATGTTTATCCAGTATGCAAAATAGATAGAAATCTCGAATGCACTACTTGATATTTTTAAAGATGATTTTTGTAATTTCAGCTTGAAATTTATGATAGTTGTGCCGAAATGAATGTAATTATATATTGTGTACGTTTGTGACGTGTTTTTACAATTAATTTCGAGGAATAAAAATTTTCACATTATAATCTGGGTTTTTTGATTTATCCCTGTGCACGCCGTTGGCTGGAGTTTTTTTTATTAATTAATTAATTAATAATTAATTTAATTATTTTTAATTTTAATCTATTAATAATAATAAGAGTAAAAGGATAGTAGTAATAATAATAATAGTATTTAATTATTTCAATAGACAGCAACATAACACTACTTTGAAAAATACACTTTCGTATAAATCGACAGTTTCACATTGGTATTGTTAATATCAAGGTGGATGCCAAGATAAATTCACTAATAACAGAAATCCCTCTGAAGATCAACTGTAGTTAATATTCTGTTTGATTCTGGAGAGAAAAAGTCGTCTCCCGTTAATTGGTGTCGAGAAAATTTTAGTTGGTTCAATAACAGAACCTCATAAAAACATCTGTAGCATCAAGTGTAGCAAAATCTATGCTAGCAGCTGTTTGAGCTTTTCAAAATGGAAAGAATTCGACAGAATTAATCTAGTTGCAATGTTTTTGTTGTCAAAATCAAGTCATGTAGTTGCACTTCCTATTTGGAAGATCGAAGAATGATTTATGTGGATTGGTTCACAACTATTTTTGGTGACCAACAATAGCCTTGGTCGGAGAAACCAACCCATAATAGCTAGACATATAGCTAAAAGAACAATTGGACATTTGAAACATCAAAATATTGAATCAACTTGCCCATAATGCTGACATAACTTCTAAAAACTTTCTCACGTTTACAAACGCCAAGAATAGAATGCCTGAATGAATTTATCCACCAAAAAAAGTAGAAGATATTTACATAACGATGACCTTGATTTTCCCAACTGAAGACTGACAAAATTGCTCTAACAATTGATTTGAACAAATGCAGAATTATATCAATTTATGTTGAACATACTTTAAGAGCAAGAAAGTACTTTGAGTCATCTCTAGAACTTTATCAATATGATATTGGACTGTTAAAATTTAGAACGAAGCTGCTCAAGCTGGTGTAAGCTATCTCTTTAATTACTATTGTGCCATGTAAACACATAACCTGATTGCTCAAGAATGATTGTGATTCGACCCATGTCAAGAGACAATCATAAGAGAAGATTATTGCAATTCTGATTTAAGAAATTGTTCGCCAAGTTACAAGTCGTAAACAGTTACTTTTACAGCTGACCAATAAGTGTGCTATTGCAAATTAGTAAGGATACTAGTTGCTCTTGCTTTGCGAAGGTCTTATGAGTAATTACCAAGAGAAGTTTATATTTATAGGTGTATGCAAAATTTTACCAGAACAGCACATTTAGTGGTCAAACATTGCATCATCGGCATGTATTTTGCTACTATTATCACACAGAAACCACTTTATAAATGAAGACCTCCACGCTTCCTTTATTGGACATTTTCGTTGACAGAACACTTGGTAAAATAATTTCCATTTAGGATATATTTATATTACCACATAAGACTTATACGGATCTTGCCATCCTAAAAAAACATACTTGAAGCATTTTAGAAGATTAAAAAAGTTTCTTACGATTGGTTATAACATTTCCGACAATTTAAATGAAGTTGATAGTAGCTGGAATACAGAAAATATCTTAGGAAGAGCTAAATCGTCTGCATAAGATATCCAACCAAAGATCATTCTTATCTGTAAGTACTATGACATTGTGACTTATTCTTGTTTAGTAAACCAAAACCAGATCTAATCTTGCACATATCATATACGACAGATGATAAAAGTTTAATGTAACATAAAATTCATGATCATAATCCTATGATTATGACCATGAATTGCATAAATTTAGCTGGTTCATACTGAGTTTACTGAAACATCTGCCAAAAACGGGAAGGCCGCAGTCCTCAATCAAAAAAAAAAGATGTAAAACAAAGTATCATTGTGGTAAAAATGTTTTTTTATAGCATGCAAACTAGATAGCGAAAGGTCAAGCTATATAGGAACGTGTCTAGAATTTGGGAAATATTTTGAGGCAACTTCAAATTCAAGATAAAATAGAATAGAGGTATGAATTTAACTTCACTGATCTTAGCCAAGTAGTGACAAAAGTTTGGCAAGGGCCAGATAGAAAGTGGTTCCAATCCAATCAAAGCTAAATTCACTTAAACTATGACAAATATTTTGCACTCCTTTTACCTCTTTAGCATTCAACAACGAACTGGCAAACGAGGGTAAGTTTGCAAAGTTTAGCTTTGTTTTTAGTATCTTAAGAAGAACTAAATCGTCTGCATTAGATATACAACCAAAGATCATTCTTATAAGTATAGCATTCAATATGGTAAATTGGTGAGAGCTGCAAATTGGTGTCAGCTGCAAATTGATACCATTCTCGAAAAGTAGCAAAAGCAACAAAAGTGAGGCAGAAAAGAAACCATCCTAAAAATTGAAAATAGCCACAAATTGAAGATGGTTATTACAGCTCCAAATCTACAAAGAGCTGCTAATTTAAAAGCACAAATTAATAATCGATCAAACTAGCAAATGTTTAAATAGACGAATTCATGGCTAGGAATATTAGATAAAACAACAGCTGAAAGTGCTTCCTCTAAACGCACATAAGCATTTTGAAAGCACTAAAAGTTTAAGATCGGACACAAATTAAAGTCAAATGCGGTAATTTAAAGTAGATGTAAAATATTTTCCGCAAAATTGCGGAAGAGACCATCAAAATGAAGTAACAACAAATAAGCCAGTAAATTTCAAAGCCATAATGGTATTTCTAGATGTGTGTATTGGCGAGAATACCTGCAAAGGCTTCATCTTCCTAAAAGGATCTATAGAGGATCGTGGAAGATTCAATTTTTGTTACTTCATTTCCTTAAACGTCATCCAGCATATTTTGTTGAAAAAGAGCAGAAAAAAGAAACGCTAGATAGTGGAATAGCAGACGTATGTATATTTAGACAATCCTAACAGTGCTTGTTTTGAGTATAACTGCCATGAAAACTGCTAATTAAAACATAATCAAAGTTAATCATTATCCTTTAAGATTCAAACTCCTAAGCTTAAAGACGACATACACACGCTCAAGTTTTGCCAGATACTGTAGTGGAGAGCATTTAGAAGTTATAAGACGGAAGATTTTCCATTGAAAAGTATTGCTGGTAGGTATCAACTTGATGGAGTTTCTGAACATTTTAAGATAGAAGTTAGTATATACACAGCTGTGTAGATCTAAACTATGCTCCACCAGCAGCCTTTCAAAATTGCTTTTTATAGCTTGACTATAATGAACTGAATATATAAATGGAGCGAATTTTGCACTGTTTCTACATAGAGGGTGAGGCCTATACTAGCTTCTTGCATGCAAAAAATCCTCCAATATGGAAAACCGATTATATTCTGCAAAGTACTACTATACTTACAGAACCTCCGTAAGGGCTCCTCTATTTTACTTAGAATCAGCTTTTCCTTGCTAAGCTGTAATCTACTATGAAATGACGAGTCAGGTCTTTACCTCATCCCCTTAACACTGCGGCCCACGGCCTATTGTACATATTATTCCATGCCAAGTGAGTTTCTTTACATAAACTGGTTAGTCCCTTTTACTTACTAGGTTGAATAGCCCATGTGATAAATCTGTTCGGGAGTGTTCTAATAGTGGGTTGGTTCGTCCCCTCATTGCTCCTCATTGCAGTCTGCAAATAGGTTCATCTTTAGAGAACTCAATTCAATGTAGATGTTTCCTTAGACAGTCGTGCCCTATTAACACACTCATCACTAGCTAAGCTGTACTCGTTTGAAAGCCAGTACATCTACTGCTAGATGCTGAGATTGCTACTTCATCATTACTGTCTATTTGCCCTCTATTCCAATATTTAGCAGATATGCTTCCTAGATGAATCAAGTTTTTAGATTTTGTTATTTCTCCGATGACACCCAGAGAGTGAGCTCGATTCCGGCTGTCTTGTGGATGGAGTTAAAACCTATTGGGTGACATGGTATGGCCTGAGATCTCAGGTAAGGGCATGGGGTTCTTATATGTACGCCAGTAGATGTGGGTACGGTTTGAACGCCCTCCACTACCTTGGGTAGGTGTGTAGGCGACCAATCCAAATGTCTCTACGAATATGGCACGGGATTTGAATTACTGCTTTTGAGTTCCTATAATGAGGGTTTCCGGGTGTTGACCGTGTCATGATTAGTAAAATATATACAGTACAAAATAAAAATACAAATAAAATGCAAAAGATATACAATAACTCTGCTTTTGAGTTGGTTCTGAAAACAGTTTACCCGGTTTTGGAACCAACCTACCTGGTTTCGAGCTAGTATTGAGCAGTTTTATGCTGAATTCAGTCCTCTGTTATAAAGCTAAAAGTACTACTGCATTTCTGACTGAAGAGAGCAGTATCGTTTTCTTCTGGTCTGGGGTCTAACTTGACATGAATCCCACACAAAAGTGGGAAAGCTGACCAAGCAGCCATTACTACCAAGGACCACTTAATTAAAACAGAAAATCAATCGCAAAGTATACCGACAGGAAACTCTGTACAGTGAGCATACAGTTGTAAATGCAGCAGAGACTGGCAAAAAAAAATACTGGCAAGCCCTAGAATCAAGTATTTGTAAAAAAATTCAGTTGCACTAGAAAATGCAAACATCTGAGCAACTACTCTTGTTGTTAGTATATAGTGTACAATAAAAAAACACTTCTAAAGACAGTAATCTAAAATCATAGAGCGAACAGAAACCTTTTAGACACACTTGAATTATCCAAGATAACCCATTCGTGTAAACTGAACAACAACAATTACAACCAGCTCTTCCGCATAGGTACAAGAACAAGCATCTTCACAAGATAACTTATGTATAATTAACCAATTTAACTGTCTAATGTCGAAACGGCGTATAAATCTTCCACCCGGTGGCAAATAGTGTGTTCGTTGTTACGAAACAATAGAGTTGCGCTCACTTTACGGCAGACGTTCGTCGTTAAACTAGAGGTCGGACACTTATTCGACGATATTTCTACCGTCCTAATGGCGTAAATCCATTAATTTCTATTTATAAAACCAAATAAACCATCAACTATCTACCGCAAAGTTGATGTATTTATCGGCCAACGTTTGACGTAAATGCCCAACGACAAAGGCTTTTTGCATTAATTTGATCGGCATTGAATATAGATGGGGGAATGGTTATGATTAGGCTAAAGAAGCTCATGTTTTATGAATGATTTTACGTAAGTCGATATTGCGCATAAATCGAGTTATTCATGTTAAACTAGCAATCATAGAAAAAGAATTTTTTTGTATTTAAAATGTAACATACATATTGCTAGCAGGCATGGTTGTCAGAATTGATATGTGAATGAATTTGGTACAAAAACCAAATATGTACTTCTAAAGTTTTATATTGATTTGGTAACTACGCAATCAGATCAGTTGCATGTTTTTAGTTAGTTTTCATGTCACTAGATCGTGCCACAATATGCTATTTTGCCAACTCGCAAAGAAAATTACTACAGTATACAGGGTGTTTGAGATATACAAAGCATGCTTTTAAGGGATGATAGCTACAACGATTTAGAAACAAAAACATATAATACACCTTTGGTGTATCTGTAAGCGTGAACGAGAAAAAAAATTATTTCTAAAATCCTTATTTGGTCAAACTGTACAAGAAAACTCATCCATATTGCTTCTTAAATAACCAAAAAACCTGGTGAGGAAAGATGATGAATTATTGGAGACTATAAGCAACTACATGATGGAATACTGAATGAATGCATTTTTGAGTGAATTAGTATTGGGGCCGACCCCCATGAACAATGGTTTATACAAATAATCTGGTAATGGTGATAGTCCTTAAAACTAGAAGAAGACTAATGTGATTAAAGACGACACATCGTTGGAGATTGTAAGCAATTCCATGATGGAACACAGGCTAGAAATGGCAGATGAAAAGTCAGAGGCACTCATAATTGTGGGGTTGTGATGGTGGAACAAAAGAAGCCAAACAAAGAAAAAAGAGACACCACACTGCAATAATTTTTGGCAAACAAAATAGAAAAATACAGAAGAAGAGGTTCAATAGGCTAAACATTTGACACTAAGATTAATACAATGTGTAAAGTGTACACGCAAGCAAACAGACTGGTTAAAATCATTAACAGGAAATGATTGCTTCGGTATTTTCACCACAAGAATAGGAGAAAGTTTAGATGCATATACTGCATATACTGTGGATGGATAAATGAAAATATTGTGCAGCATACACTGCTGAGTTGTGAACAATGGTAAGTGGAGAGGTCAAGATAAACTTAATCCTAGAAACAGAAGCATCAACAGGAGAAGGTACTCATAGTTATATGTACTAGAAAAATAATGAGAAGAAAGGAAGAAGAGGTCAGACGGAAGAACGATTTTCGTCAAGCTATTGCAGAATATGGAATATGATGACGTGAGATAGTTTTTTGTCGGAAAAAAATCCAGCATTACTGGTTGCCGACCAAAAGGTTGGGCCACAAAGTCCTCCCTACAAAACGCAAAAAAAAATTAAATAGACACGACTTAGAAACGCAATTCCACACAATTAGGACCAAATTCCATGTCCAAAGACAAGAAATTTGGAGCTAACAAGAAACTTTAACATCGAAGAAGTGATTGGAAGTGAAGGATTGGAGAAAAGCAGCAAAAACCACAAGCACGGTTGGTGGGAGGAGGAGAAGAAGAAGAGGAAGACCCCGGGAATCGTGGAAGGAAGCGACCATGAGCAATATAAGACTTCTAGAAGTACGAATCCGTAAATATGTTTCGTCAAAATAGAAGAATCTCATTTTAATCAAAACCAGACACAATCGGTTTTTTTTTTAACTATCTTTCAAATCTAAGGGGATGGAAGACCAACTAATCAAGCAATCGGAATTTTAGAAATCCAAAAATTTTGGACCTACCCAAACAGAAATGATGATAATTAAAGTCAATAAAAAATAATATTTGGATGTAACTTTATAAATTTTCACTTACCTTACGGCTAAAGTAGATTTTACTGGATATGTTTCATTGATATTAATTATCGGTTGGACGTGCTATAATGGGGTGATTGATGCGATCTGCAAAAGAAACGAAAGCACTAATTCAATGTTACATACATACGTCAATAACAATTTGACCACGTGTCAGATTTCATTACGCTAGCTTTTACATTATTTCGTATTCTGCTAATGGACCATTTGAAACGATAACCCATCGTATTAGGCTGTATTAACCCTATTATAAGACCTATCGTATAGGTATATATCTCCAATTAATTCTGAAATTTGAAATACTACAAATACCCAATAACGAAACTGATAAAATTATTTGAGTTTAATTAAATTCCGCTAACGCGAGCATTTTATTTTACTTTCGATTAAATTGAAAAATCTTGTAATGAAAATTTAACGTAAATGAATTAGAATTCATAAAAACGAATTTAATTGGTTCTTTCGCCGAACGAGCTACAACTGACAAAATGAAGAGGGAAGACCGATAGATACCTACAGAAAATTAAAACTTGATTAAAAGAAATTTATAATGAATCTTCTTTTGAATCCTACGATTCAGATAAACTTGCTGGTTTACTAATTTTTCAACCGTATTTCTTCGTTGGTTTAATTAAGCTTAGCTTGTGAATCTTGCGAATTTTTATTCTCCCATTCTAGTAGAATAGTAATGTGGTGAATTACATGGAAAACTAATTCAAGCTAAAGTTGAAAGTTTTCCTAGTTGAAATTATCGCGAAACTATTGTTACATAAGAAAAGGTTTTAATTAGTTTCATACTGGATACTATTGAAGGAATAATTAATGAGTCATAACAATAAACCTCAAAACAACTTATTACAAATCACCACTTCATGTCTAATTAACTTCATATTTACACACGCGTAATGATATTATACATTACACAACAAGCACATTTTATCAAAATGATTTATAACAGCTCCAACCGTTATCCGCCCTTGCTATCAAAATTTAACAATAGGTTGCTGCTTGCTTCGGCCAGATCTTGCCTAAAAAATTAACCGTGATAAGGGATCATCAGAAACAAGTGAGGAATTGCGGCTCATTGTGTACGTACATTCACCTAGCGGCTTTTGTTTTTGTAACGTTACCCTTAGTAGGTATTGTTTTTGTGCACTTCGACGTTATTGTTTATGTATGTATAGGCGGGTCTAAAATGGTAACGATATTTAAAACGAGGTCTTATTATGTATTACAAATTGTAAAGCAACAACGGGGATTAAATTAATGGTTTCACTGAATTCGTTCACTTCCTAGTTTGCAAAACGTGTGTCGTTTCAAGATTCTAGATTTAGAATCAAGAACGTCAGCTAATTTCCTGTTTTGAAGACTAAATTTAGGTAATTCATAAAATAGAAAAGTCAATTTTCAAGTGTATAAAGAGTTTTGGCGAGAACCATGATAACTGCAAAGCTGGCCCAAAGGAAATATTAAACTGCGTTTGTTTTTCTGAACGATTACTGACAAGCTAGATTTGGAATTAATCTTCTGCCCATTAAATTTCAATCAAGCATTTGGAGATGAAGAAATTGCGTGCAAAATTCAGTGCAGAGTTAGAATAGACCTGATCAAAACTTGAATGGGTAATATGTTCCTTCCAACACCGAATATTGTAGTCAGAAGTTAGTTCTGCACTCTCTCCAACTCTCTTCTATCATTGATACTGTCATAGCAAGTCGTAAATATAACTTACTCTTGTTGGCCATCAAACAATTGTTTGTAAAAATATTGACCAATTAGCCTAATCCGCAGTGGTGCAATTTGGTCTAGCAGTCCATAACCTCAATAAGATCAACATTATAGAAAACAATGAACAGTCAAGATTTAGTGTCCAAGAGCACACTATTGTGAAGATCGTGTTTATTTTTATCCAGCATACATGTGATCTAATTATACAAGCAATTTCGAGACGATCATGATGCTTTGGGCTACCACCCAAACGCAATCTAATGAAAAATGTGGAACCCAAAGGCATTATTCACGAAATTTTAACAAGTAAATAGCTTCTGTTTTCTTTACCCCATATGACTTGATGATTAGTTTTACTGTTTGTCAAAATTTTGTTAACAATCATTTTGGTTAATTAATTGCTTTGCTGCTAAAGAATTGCTTGCGTTCAATATTGTAATGATCTTTTTAAACCAAGCACACTTCATATTCCTGGGATCTATTCTATATAGTGGGTAATTAAATTTTGTGCTTCCAAATATAATCCTCAAACAATGCTGAAAAGTGCTACCTGGAGGCTCGTACATAAGTACATAAGTATTTCCCCATTTTACTTTACCAAATTCTCGCAACAGATGGACATGGAAATAATGCTAAGGAAAGCAGACAAAAGAGGTTTGTCCAGTGTTTGGTTTGCCACAACTGAATTGAAATTTATTGCATCTCTGCCAACATACCGGAAAAAAGCATGTTAAATCACGGTTTCATATATTATTTTCCGTTCTAGGAAAACTTAGAGCTCAACATAATTAAGTTCGTCTCATGCATGAGATTCTCCATCCTTCCTGCAGTTTGTCCATACAGTACTCCAAACGTCACCAACTTGACAGCTTCCCCTGAAGTTAGAAACAATAGCAAAAACAGCATTGATCTATTTTCCTGTAAGCGGTTTAAAGTGATCTCTGCATAAGTCTGGATGGAAACTATTTCAGCTTAAACAAAACGTAATAGCCTAATGGATTTTCCATCTAACTGAGGAACCTTGCCCTTCTCTGATCGCCACAGATTCCTTGAGCCTTACTGTGGTTTCTTTCTACTAGAGTAACACTCCAATCTTCTGCTTCACAAACTTGGCAGCCTGTCCTGAAGTTAGATTCAATGGCAAAAAGAATTAGCACTGATCCATTTTCATGCATAAGCCTAGATGTCAAGTACTGGAGCATGCTGAAAATGTGAAGGCAGTTCACTAATCTAGTAGCTTTGCCATACCTGTTCATCTTCTTTACAAATTCCAATGCCCATATTTTGCAATACTTTTCAGGTTGATCCAAATTACCAAAAATTTTCCCATTCCATCTTCATAATCAACAAAAATTTTGTACAATTAAATGTTGTGCTTCCAAATGTAATCCTAAAGCAATGCTGAAAAGTGCTACTTGGAAGCCTCGAATTCTTGTTTTTGCGTTTTGTTCTTCTGTGTACACGCTGCAGATTATCTTTCTGGGTATAATATAAAACTCCAAAAAAACATGTTCTTCCTACACTATGGTGGATATGCCAAGATGTGCTATTAAAGTCAATGCGAGCTTTAGAGTTAATTGAACGAGTCCACCTTAGATGTTATGAAGACGATGAAGCTTCAATGGATGAAGCAGTCCAGGAAAAGCAGGAGTGCGATCAAAGACGTTTTATTACCGAAAATTTGTTGGCTTTGGGTACAAATTCATAAACATGTCAAGCATGTTGCAAAAATGAAATAACTAGTAGCAGATGAGTTTCAATGAGAACCACTGATACCGAACATATTAAAGTGGATGTAGAGATTGCAAAAGTTCCACCACAGTCCAGGAAGGCAATGGTGTCAAATATTACCTGGTCAAGGAAGACCAATACGTAATGAACCGTGAGACTGTCAAGGACATCAAGAGGAAAAAAATAGATGTCATAGAATACAGAATTATATATATATAAGCACTTCAGGCCTCAAGGCCCATGGCTTCAATTCTCTCCACTATCTCTCTCCATTGCCCCCTATCTGTTGCTCCTCTTTCCCAGTCCGGTATCCCCAATAGTCGTATGTCCGCTTTCACATCCTCCAACCATTTCTTTTTTGGCCTTCCTTTTCTACGCTTTCCACCGCTTCCCCCCACCAGTGTCCTCGCATGCCTCTGTGGGGCCACCCGATAGACATGCCCTAACCAACTTGCTCTTCGGACTCGTATTTTATGAATGATGCCTGCCTCACCGAATAGCTCCATCACTTCTTGATTCTGTCTTCTCCTCTATGTGCCGTCATTATGCTTTACGCCCCCGTATATTTTACGCAACATCCTCCTTTCCCATCGTTCCAGTTATAATGCGTTTGCTTGGTTTAATGTCCAAACTTCGCTGCCATACATCACAGATGGTAGCACTACTGTCTTATAGATTTTCTTTTTTGTTTTCCAGGATATCAGCTTAGATTTCATAACATTATTTAATGTTCCCATAGCTCTGCTCCCTTTTGCCATTCGTTTTTCTGTCTCCATATCATCGCCTGCCTTATATGTAATAGTCACTCCAAGTATATATACTTTCTCAAATTTGTACTCTGTATTATTACTGCATCTGAATTTTACTTCCTCTTGTGATGGTGTTTCTTTCGCTCTCATCTCAAAGTATTTCGTTTTATCCTGGTTTATGCGCAGCCCAACTTATTGCCCAGCTATCTCAAGTTTTCTAAATATCCTCTCTAGTTTGGCTCTTGATCTTGTGATGAGTGCTATATCATCTACAAAGGCAATAACTTGTTGTTTGTTGTAGTAGATTATTCCATCAGTCTGTATACCACTCCTCTGCAAGGTAGCTTCCAGGATCAGGTTAAATAATATCGTAGATAGAGGGTCCCCTTGCCTTAAGCCTTTTACAGCTCTAAATAATCTAGACAGGTTTCCTTTAATTACAACTCTGCTATGTGTCTGGTATAGCGTCATTTGAACCAGTCTTATTAGCTTCGCGGGTAAATCCAGTACTTCCATAGCTCTATACAATTCTTCCGTAATAATTGAATCATAGACTCGTTTGAAGTCGATAAACAATGACTCCTTATGAGGTCACCGAGTTGGCTTTGCAATAGCTGTGCTCCTTCTCTCAACCTCTCCGCTGAGATCGCGTTTTCTCCTGATCTTTTATTGTCTTTTAACTTTTTTATTTCATCTTCTACTTCCTGTTCAGTAGGTTCATTTATTGCCATATTGTTCCCTTCTTCTTCTAGCATACCTTGAAATCCATTACTAGTAGTAGTAGTAGTAGTAGAACTAATCTTAATTTTTATAAATCATTTTTATCTTATTTTCTTCCCCGTACATAAGTATTTCCCCCATTTTATTTTACCAACTTCTCGCAACAGATGTACCCATCCTCCAGCATTTCCGCGGCAGCACTTCTTTTCAGCATTTCACAATCAATTTTGCGTGATACGCCAGCGGTTCGATTGAACAACAAATAATTTATAAACCGTATCGATTCTCTCTGTTCTTATTTTTCTCACTCTATTCCCTTCTTTTCCTTCTTATTCCTCCTCCATCCCTCACCACTACATACACGCATCGATAGCTTTCTAGTAGTATCGGGTATAAATTCTTTTCGGCGTGTATATCGGAATTCGCAATTATTTTCGTTCGCGTTTTTCCGAGCTTCTCCTAGCATCTCATCGCGATTCTCACATGCTCCGATTTCCTCTTTCATTCCGCTAATATATCTCCGTTTCTTTTCGGTCCGCGCCAAGTCCGTCCGTCGATAAATTTCTATTTATCGAATTAAACACAAGCCGTGCGAGGAACAAAGTGCCTTACATACATACAGCGGAACCTATGGGACTGTGGAAATAGATTAAGAAATCGGCTGCATGAATCTTTCGCCGAAATTCGTGTGCGTTGATAAGGGTCTCAGCACACATGAGGATATTTCTTTACGAAGAGTTATTACTGTCATTTGAGAGTATCAGCTGGGAAAAGGTATAGAATGCCATTAAGGAAATCTGTATTAATCATTGCATTTACCACGCAATACGGATGTATTACGTAATAGGACTAAACTATTTTGAGTACGCAATTCGTTTCAGGCAATCTAAGACATACACTAAATCGAAATGATTTAGAAGTAAAACTCTGATGTGGAAATAGTGCTGAAAAAAGCAGCCAAATCTGGAGGTTTGTGCTTTATAACTCATTCCCGTTATGTGTCATTAAATTTATCTTTGCAACTTGGTCAATTGAGGAGATATATGTATATACAGTATACAGACAAGTTTTAACGCCATCTGGTCTAACAGTCCATAACCTCAACGCCATAGATACTAATTAAAAACTGGGATCACCATTATAGAAGACAATCACTGAACAGTCAAGGTTTAGTGTTCAAGAGGACACTATTGTGAAGATCGTTTTCATTTTTATCCAGCATAAATGTGATCCAATGATATAAGCAATTCCGAGAGGATCATGATGCTTTGGGCCACCACCCAAACCAAAAACATTATTCACGAAGTTTTAACAAGTAAATAGCTTCTGTTTTCTTTGGGCCTTGTGATTCGAGGATAAGTTTTTCTGTTTGTCAAAATTTTGTTAACAATCATTTTGGTTAATTAATTGCTTTACTGCTAAAAGATTGCTTGCGTTCAATATTGTAATGATCTTTTTAAACCAAGCACACTTCATATTCCTGGGATCTATTCTACATACTATTGGTGATTAAACTTTGTGCTTCCAAATATAATCCTCAAACAATGCTCTGAAAAGTGCTACTTGGAGGGTCGTACATAAGTTACATAAGTATTTTCCCATTTTACTTTACCAAATTCTCGCAACAGATGGACATGGAAATAATGCTGAGGAAAGCAGATAAAAGAGGTTTGTCCTGTGTTTGGTTTGCCAAAACTGAATTGAAATTTATTGCATCTCTGCCAACATATCGGAAAAAAGCATGTTAAATCACGGTTTCATATATTATTTTCCTCAACATAATTAAGTTCGTCTAACTGAGAAATCATGCTTTTTACTGACCTCTGCAGGAGATTCTCCATCCTTCCTGCAGTTTGTCCATACAGTACTCCAAGCATCACGAATTTGACAGCTTCCCCTGAAGTTAGAAACAATAGCAAAAACATAGCATTGATCTATTTTCCTGTATGTGGTTTAAAGTGATCTCTGCATAAGTCTGGATGGCAACTATTTCAGCTTGAACAAACCGTAATAGCCTAATGGATTTTCCAGCTAACTGGAGGAACCTTGCCCTTCTCTGATCGCCACAGAAGTTCCTTGAGCCTTCCTGTGGTTTCTTCCTACTAGAGTAACATTCCAATCTTCTGCTTCACAAACTTGGCAGCCTGTCCTGAAGTTAGATTCGATGTCAAAAGGAATTAGCCCTGATCCATTCTCATGCATAAGCTTAGATGTCAAGTACTGGAGCATGCTGTTCTTTACAAATTCAATTGCAATACTTTTGAGGTTGCTTCAAATTAGCAGGAATTTTCCCATTCCATAATCAACAAAAACTATTTTGTACTATCCCATAATATTGCTTTGGGATATGTATCTTGAAGGAGGTTATGTTTCTTCAAACTAAAACTGGCTTTGGAGCATGTCTGCAATGAGTTTCAGACTTTAGAAACTGATCCCAAATTTAGATGTCCTTGATTGATGCTGTAGAGGGTGTAGTCTCGTGTTTAATACATGGGGAATGTTAGCTAGCACTCTAACAGTCTAAGACTAAGTCTAGTAAACACCAGCAAAGTTGAAAAAGCTTAGTCTTTCTGTAGAAGAGCTTGAACTGACCAACATGTTTGGGTCACTTTGCAGCACTTTGTTTTTCAGTACACAACACGTAATTCTATTTTCTTCTAATATCTGTTGGGGAAACGGGCTATCAACGCAATGTTTATCAGTTTAAACTATTGCATCGTACACTGATGAGAAGAAAGAAGTTCGAAACATGTGTATAATATGTTCTGACGAATTAAACTTTCAAATATTGATTTACGAACATGTGGACTGTGTTAGGTATGTACATACATGCATATGTATATTATTGGCAAAAGTTATGAACTGTATAGTAGCTAAAGCTTATTTATTTGCAAAATTTTTCTTTGAAGAAAAGCATAGCACTAGTGGGGTGGCGTAGGTTTAATTCTTCGCAAATCTCTTTCAGATTTAGGAAATAGATAGCTCTCAGAAACCGATAACTGTGTCTGGGCTTCAACTACCTTGAGAATGTCTGGGTCTTTACCGTTTTTCTGGAGAGAGATGATGGGACAATCCCTGCTATGTCCTTTAAAACAAATTTTGCGAGCAACCTCATCCAGCTCCATAGCTGGTAGACGTAGATGACCAACAACATGATAATTTTACTTCTGGAAATATTTTACTAGATTTCCAAAACCATCTCGAGATTAAATTCGATAGCCTTTAGCGTCCTTAACACAGCACAATTATTAAAGAAAGGTGTGCTTAAAATCAACGTTTCTTAAACTATATGGGCTTCATACAACATAAGAGCATTTACAACATATAACTTACAAGAACCTTTTCCGTACGCAGATGTGCCTGCTTCGAAGATTTTGGAGTTGGTTTACTTTAAATCTTCGGTAATTACCCTCGGTTAAAGGTGACCAAATGCATATATACTCTGCGTAGGGTGTACATACATATATGAATTGTCAATATTGATTATAACAACTGGTGGGATAGATGCGAAACGTAACTCAACTAGCAACGGTAAAAGTGCAGTAATTGTTTTTAAACAAATATGTAGAACAAAGTTAATTGCTAACCAGCAAAAACCTCCAGTGGTTACATGTTGACTTAAAATTAAACTAGAAAAACCTCCAGACATGCATATGTACGTTAACTGAATAGCAAACTCTATTTGACCTCTTTTTATTATCTACCAAGCATCCTGTTACTCTAAAAATAATCAATATGACGGTTAATACGTTCTATCTGCGAAAATTTAACAAGTCTTATGCTTTTAATATACAACCTGTTTGAATTTTCATAAAAAAAATCTCAACGATTCCCCGAGATTATTTTCAGTGCACTCGTAGGTACACAGTAGTTAAGCGGGACAAACGGATTCGTTAAACGAGAAGATCTTTATAACGCGATTTAACCGCAAAACGTGCCGATTCTTTAATCACACACACATGCAATCGTACGCCGCATTATCGTCGCGTCTTTCAATTACCAGCTCGTGGAAAAGCTTTGATGTCGTTTCGCGTTTATTGTTTTTCCAACCACCGCATTACATGTATCTTACACGCCAACTTCACGTATATAACAGTCACACGTGATAAAGGGCAACAACAAACGAATAAAAACGGAACAATAACGTCGCCTCTAATAGATGGCGCTGATTTTACGACATCGTTTCGTAGCATCTTTATATTCGTCGCACGACACACACACACAGCTTACTATGATTTTTATGCGATTGTAACTGCAAAGCTATACAATCGACATCTTCAGGGGATTTTACGTTATCGGTAACGTCTACAATGATACAAAAGAATATCGAATTCTGTTGGAGAGAGTTGCAAGCATAAAATGTACCAGTGGCGTGCGGTAATATTTTCATTATCCTGCTTAAGCAGGAATATGTGATACCACAATATTACATGCAAGATTGCCCAAAAGGGTCTATTGTTGGAATCACCCTACCAACCAGTACAATGAAACTAGATCAAGCATTACCATTCGGCAAATGCTAAGTGACTTTTTGCTTACTTCTAGCAACCGTTGGTGATAATAAATCTTCTCGAAAATGTTCACCAACAACACCATACTAACACTGACACTAATAACACTATTAGCTCTAGATGCTTATTTTAGGAACTAAAATGCTATCTTCAAGAAGCCAGGCGATTTTGATACAAGTTTCATTACAAATATGTCAAACCATGAGCACCAATCATTATCAATATTTCCAAAATAAACTATAATGGTGTTTGTATCGATAGCTTCAGGGCCACCATAAAACCCTAATCAAAAATATTCTTTCGAAGTACATATCAGGATAATACCCTTCGCTAAACGAAACTCCCTTGTACAGTAGAACTCCAATTATCCGAATCAATTGGGGCCGAGCCCCATTCGAATAATCAAGAATTCGGATAATTGGTTTTTTCCGAAAAAAGAGTACATACTGTTATGTATTTTAAAGAGAGTTAGAAGTTGCATGTCTTCAAGTTCATCTTCTTCCTCCACACTTTCTTCTCCCATATACTATCAATAAGTTCATCATCACTTAGAATTTGAAACCCTCTGCAACTTCCGAACATCCAGGAATTTTCAAAAGATGTTCCATAATTTCTTAAATGACGTCATCTTTTTCTCCTTTTCTTTCTCTTCTTCAGTTTAGACGTCTTTCAACTTGTTCCCCGCCTGTCTTAATGGGACTGCCTTAACCAAGCTCCAAGCTTCCGCCAACATGTAAGCGCAATCTTTTAAATTTTCTGGTTAGTCAACACACCCTCTTCGTCTTCGATCTCAATCAAAAGTTTCCTTAAAATTTGCCCTCTACTTTTGTTTTATGGTTTCGCTATCAGACTGGTCCATTGGTTACAACATGCTTGTGATGTTTGGTGGTAAAAAGATTGTTGTAAACTGGCCATTCTCTCTTCGCAATAATTCTTCACTGAGGTGAGTTGGTGCATTATCAACAGTTAAAGGCACTGTTCCGCCTTCTTTTCTAACAGATTTTTGGTGCTGTTTCACTTGAGGGATAGAAATTTCGTCGGACCACTCGATAAACAAGGATGCAATCATCCAAACCTTGGGTTGGTTTTTATAAAAAAGGGAAGCTTTCTCACATTTTTAAATGCTCTTGAGCTTTTTGATTTCCTATCAACAGAAGGGGTTTCCCGTAGAGTTGGCATAGTTAAGCACCACTACTACACTCCCTGTTAGAGGCTGAAGTGGTTTTAGGCAGAGCTGTCCAAATAAGACCGCTTTCATCGGCGTTGTACAAAAACTCAGGATCCTGGGAGTCTGTTACAACTTTCGATAAAACTTTCTGCAGCTTTGGAGCTGGAGTTGATAAATTCTCGCTTTTATTAGAATTACTCAAATCTAATTCACGGACATCGTGACTGAACTTGAAATTTCTTACCCAGCCGATACCGCTTTAAAGGATGTACAATCAAGTTGCTGAGCTATGATCTTAGTTTTTCCACAAAGAATCGGATCCCAAATGGGGTTTCCCAATAAACGTTGCTGCAAAAACCACCTGGAAACGGCACCTTCTAAATCTTTGTTTGTTGCTGCCCTCATTGATTTTCTTGAAGAACTTCCCATCTTAGTTTTTTTTTTTTTTCTGAAAGCGATTCGGATAGTCAGAGTTCGGATAATTGGAGTTCTATTGTACTTACATACACGAGTATGGAATGGGAGAAGGGGGAAGGGGAATGTGGAATGGAGGGGTGTGAGGGTGGAGAGAAAGGAAGGGGAGGTGAGGGGGGTGGTAGTTGAGTAATCAATAGTTTTCATAAGTCATAAGAAAAGAGACTTCACAAAATTCGATCTGAGGGATCTACGAATGATTCGCAGTCACCAAACAGTCAAAAGTTAAGCAATTTAGTTTTAGATTTTTAATAATTTAATTTGCGGGTGACTGATCTCTGACTTCGAACTGATGATCGATTGTGTCCCCGTACATGAGCTATAAGTTGCTGAACTTTGCCTGCAGCTGGCAGCTTAAAGGCTTTATTTAATAAACTGTAATAGCTGTGATGGCCGTGCTCTTTGCTGATTTACATTTCCAAGGAATACCTTGGACTGTCTCAGCCCAGAAATAATTTTTAGAGAGTTACTCTGAGCTTCTTCCTCTGTCCTTGCGTTCTCTTTTTCTCCCTCTATTCCGCAAAAGACTTCCGGTCCCATAAATGAAGTTGTGGCAGCCTTCTTTGCTAATAGATTAGCTTTCTCGTTACCACTGATTCCAGTGTGGCTTGGTACCTAGCATAATGCAACTCTGTTCCTCCTGCCCAGATTGTTTAGTTTTCCTAAGCATTCCCAGACTAATTTCGATCTGATGATGTTAGAACTCAGCGCCATTATGGCTGCTTGACTAGCGAAGAAAATTGTAATGCATTGCTTTCGGTAGTTCCAGTCAAGAATTAGTAGAGCACATCCTCTAATATCATTAATCTCTACTTGGAAGATGCAAGGGTAAATTCCTGTTGGTTATAAATACTTGATGCCTGGCCTGAATACATTTTTTTTCCCAAAGCAAACTGCAAGAGCATAAGTGAAAAATGTAGTTAAGGACTTCCACCCTTCTCCCGCCTCAAAAGATTACTCCCATTAAGATGTTATTAAAATGAGCGTCTTGTAGTAATTTTGTATCGCGTGTAAGTACAGCACTGCAATATTGATATGTAGTATCTCCAGTGTTTCGCGTTCTGTCCTTTATAGACGACGATTCGCTTCCGATAACTGATTTATTGTTACAATGACACTGTGCGTAATTGCGTTATAATGGAAATCGTCCCAGTACAATAGAATCATGAATATTTTATGTAATTGCTGTAGTAGAGACCTTTTCCTTGTTTGCCTTTTTAGATCCTATTGTTATGTGAATAATATATGTAAAATGCGACTATCCTGCATCGAGAAATGTATGGAGTAATCATTGCAACAATACCGTATTGTACTCTATACATACACATTGGAGAAATACATCAATGTATAAGGTAACTGTAGTTTGTAGTTCAAAAGATTCCTGATACACATATCCTGTAATAACTATAATTTTGTTTAACTTTCGTGTGTTCGTCTATCATTACTGTCATCCTCTAGGAATCAATTCGATTACAAGTTTTTATTTCTAGTACAATTAGCTGTATTAAAGCTTTATTTTATATATATTATTACTTAATCCCTATTACAATTTTGTTATAAAAAACTTTATTTGGTAAAATACACTGCATTTGTTGTATATATGTACATAAAAGCAGTAATAAGTAAGTAATGAGCACTCCCACGTATTTCACCGTCACGATCTTCAAACCGATACAAGCACTACACCGCACTAATTCATCGAACAAAGCTTTACTTTACGAACATTTCTCGCAACTACAGTTACATCTACCATATAAACATGTGGGCGAACATTTAGATTAATCCGATTAAAATCTGCAAAACTGATTAGCTGATTAGTATGTATTTATGCGCGAGCCACCCTAACGTTCGGCTTATAGTTTTATGGGCGTTTCGCGTTCGCTTTTGTCGTTTCGGATGAATAAAATTTCGGGTTCGTCTGGCCGTTAACTGTGACGGTGCGGCGTCCGTTACGTAACATTTTATTATAAACAAAATAAATTTGTTTTACGACCGCAACGGGGAATATGCTAATATTTCTGCATCTGCATCGTATTATTATGAAGTTATGGCGTTGCTGCTTACTTACAAGGGAACACCGATGGGTATCTCCCTCCGATTGCGATGAAACTTTACAGATCGAAAGAATACCTTAAAATAAGAGACACGTATTTTTTTATCGGCGTATTCGCCCAAAGTTTGGACGATTTTTCAATTTTTGCAAATTTTTCCTCAACTATAACAGATATTAAATTAAGAATGGCGTCGTCCATATTCGCAAAAGGTTAATAACGGGGGACAGGGTACCCCCCTTCTCCCCCCCCCACCTCCTTTTTAATAGATTTTTTCTATTTCTTATTCATCAAAAGAAGGCCGCTTTTACATAGAATACGCAGCTCTCTACCTCTTTCAGTTTCGGAGATATTCGCAACTTTGTTCCTATGGGTCGTACAGCGAGGGTTCAC